>BMAU01010981.1:0-20272 GCA_019973935.1 Trichonephila clavipes
CAGGGGACAATCCTCTAACGGAGGCTCCTGCGAAGGTTGTCACTATTATCCACGTTTGACGTAATTGTACCCCGCGCTTCCACCAAACTTGTCACGGAGTTCGAAAGAAGCACACAGTTCAATTAAACAAACAATTAGATTTATTCTAACGCTGGGAGCTCGATACAACACTGGACTGAGAACATGCCCAACTGGCGATGAACTCTGCTTTTATACACTTCGGAATATTCGAGAAATAACCAGTATGCACTCTAAAGAATGATCTGGATTCATCTAGAACCTAGAGAAACAATACATTAAAAACGGAAACAAAATTCCAGTCTTTGGATAAATCTGCCGGGGCCGGGATTCGAACCCGAGACCTGAGGAAGTTCAGTCCAACGCTCTGCCAACTCGGCTATCGGGACTTGTAGCAAATTATGCGTGTGGCATTGGCTCCCCTCGAAAAAAGAAGACAGCGCCCCGCTCTCATTTTGTTCAAGGGTCTTTATTCTGGAACGAGTGATGGGTCCTTTGTATGATTCTTTGGGAGGAATATCCTCGGTTTCGATTTGCTCGGCGGGATCATGGTACGGTTTCATACGCAGTACATGGACAACTTCTCTTAGTTTTCTTTTTCGTGAAGCAGGATCAAAATCTTGTACTTCGTAAGTCACGGCTGATAAACGGCGTAGCACCTGATACGGTCGAAATACCTTCTTAAGAGTTTTTCGGAGAGACCGACTTTTCTCACTGGAGTATAAACCCATACGAGATCTCCGGGAGCGTAAGATACCATTTGGTGTTTGGAATCGTAACGTCGACGATCTTTGTCTTGAGCTCTCAGAGTGTGCACTCGGGCTAGCTGTCGTGATTCTTCGGCTCTGGCTGCTATCTTGGTGATGTTATTGTCATCAAAATCGTTAGGACAGAATGGTAGCATTGTATCTAGTGTCGTTCCGCTTCACGACCATGAAGTAAAAAGAACGGCGTAAAACCTGTGGTCTCTTGTTTAGCGGTATTATAAGCGAAGGTTACAAATGGTAGAATTTCATCCCAATTTTTCTGCTCTACATCCACATACATTGACAACATGTCGGCCAGGTCTTATTGAAGCGCTCCGTCAGTCCATTTGTTTGGGGATGATACGCCGTTGTGAAACGATGATCAATGTTACACAAGTCGACGAGAGAGGAAAACAAGTCTGGATCGAAAGACGGCTCCACGATCTGTGATAATTACTCGAGGAGCTCCATGCCCGAGGACAATTTCTTCAAGTAAGAACTTCGCTATTTCGTCGACTTCGGCTGTCGGCAAGGCTTTTGTTGTTGCATATCGTGTTGAGTAATCCGTGCAGACTATTATCCATTTGTTTCCATGAGCAGACTTTGGAAATCTCCCAAGGAGATCAATTCCAATGCGATGGAAAGGAGCTATAGCTGGAGGGATGGGAACTAAACGTCCAGGTGGTCGTTGAGGAACGGATTTTCTCCCTTTGGCACTCCCGACAATGCATGACATACCGAACGACATTTCGGTACATTCCCGGCCAGTAAAATCTCTTGCGAATCCTGTCATAAGTTTTCGCGAAACCAAGGTGTCCTGCGGTGGGGGCGTCATGAAAGTGCCTTAGTATGTCTGCTCGTAGATGTTTAGGAATGACTGGCAACCACAACTTTCCATCTGGATCAAAATTCTTCCTGCAAAGGATACCGTCGATAAATCTGAATTCTTCGTTTTTGGATGAGTTGCTCAAAAGTTTTAATTTCGCAAGGTCTTGATCCTTTTTCTGTTCCATCGCAAGGTTCATACTCGTCGTGACTGCTAAAAATTTGTCTGGTGTTTCCGTTTCCTCTTCCACTGGATTTCTCGAAAGAGCGTCGGCGTCACTATGCTTCTTACCGGTTTTATATTTTACGTCAAAATCATGCTCTTGAAGTCGGAGGGCCCATCTGGCAAGCCTTCCTGAAGGGATCCCTTTAAATTCATGAGCCAGCACAAGGAATGATGGTCAGTTACAACAGTAAAGTGTTTTCCGAATATGTACGGCCGAAATTTGTTGGTAGCCCATACGATGGCAAGACATTCCCTTTCTGTGGTGGAATAATTCTTTTCGGCTTTTGTCAGAGTTCTAGAAGCGTATGCTATAACTTTCTCGACATTATTCTGAATTTGTACTAGGACAGCTCCGATACCGTACCCGCTTGCATCAGTATGGATTTCTGTAGAAGCTCTTTCGTCGTACATCCCCAATACTGGATCCCAATACTGGATCCAGCGTTAGAATAAATCTAATTGTTTGTTTAATTGAACTGTGTACTTCTTTCGAACTCCGTGACAAGTTTGGTGGAGGCGCCGGGTACAATTACGTCAAACGTGGATAATAGTGACAACCTTCGCAGGAGCCTCCGGTTAAGAGGATTATCCCCGAATTCGGACTGTTAAAAGAAAATAGTAGGAAGAGGACAAAAATGCCGACCGAGCAAGAAGCCAAGCCCGCTGTAGTAACACCTTCGTTACAGCAATGGAGGAGCCCATCGACCTTCCGAGGAGCGCCTGGGGAAGACCCTCTCAAATGGCTTAAAGAGTACGATCGAGTAGCCAACTTTAACAAGTGGGATGACATGATGTGCCTGGCTAACGTTTATTTCTTTCTTGACGGTACTGCGAGACAGTGGTATGTCAACAACGAAGACGCCTTAGATTCCTGGGAAGCGTTTAAAAATGGACTAAGTGGACTTTTCGGTGACCGTCAAAAATATACCAGAAGGGCAGAAGAACAACTAAAATGCCGAGCCCAGCGTTCAGGCGCGAGTACACAGTCTTACATACAAAGTGTATTAGGACTTTGCCAAGAGGTAAATCCTCTGATGAAAGAAGACGAAAAAGTGTCACACCTAATGAAAGGTGTTGCTGAGGATATTTATCAGGCCCTGTTGACGAGAGAAATCAACGACACAGCAAGTTTTATCAAATGGTGCAACTATGTCGAAGATATGAAGCAGAAGAGAGTTGGTCGACCGAGATTTGAAAGGCTTCCAAACGTCGTACCGGTTGCATCCCTGACGGATGAGACTGATTTGGTCTCTCTTATTCGCACAATCGTACGAGAAGAAGTCCATCGACTAGTTAACCAGACGCAAGAATCTTTGGACTCCGATCCCCAATCCTTAGAAGAGATCGTTCAAGACGAAGTTGAAAGGGTTTTGGCCCCAGTGTCAAAACCTACAGAAACTAGACCACGACCAACATACGCCGCTGTAACCAGGAAATACAGAGCTCCTGTTCAGAAATTCCCACCTGAACCAAGAAAAACAGATGTGTGGAGAACGGCTGACAACAGACCTGTTTGTTTCCACTGCGGACGTCCTGGACATGTAATGCGCTACTGCCGAGAGAAAGGCTGTCTTTGACAACTCTCGAAACCGCCGACGGAACTTCGACGACGTTGGCACTGAAGAAGAAATACGCCGACCAAACTCTCTCTCGCCGTTTTACGCCAAGTCCCACGAGAGGCCGATCCCCAATACGTCGTTACAGATCCCCGTCGCCATATCGCCGATCCAGTCAGTCGCCAGGCCGTAGGAGCGAGGAAAACTAAGGAGAGCGACCTTCCAAGGAGGTGAGGCCGCGTGTACTGGAAATCCTCCGTCGACCGCCAAGATGACTGGTAACCAACTAGACGTAATAATAGATAAGAAGCCGATACGTGCTCTAGTAGATTCTGGGGCATCGTTTTCTGTCATATCCGATAAGTATCGCCGATTTTTAAAAGAAAGTTCTGTTTGCTGATGCCAAGAGCGTTATGCTGAAAGTTGCGGATGGAAATTTTTGTTCGGCCGATAGGAAATGTGTTTTACGTGTCCGTATAAACAATCGAGAACTGCCTTTTGAATTTATTGTTTTATCACATTGTAGCCATGACGTCATCCTAGGATGGGACTTTTAGAGGCGTCTCAAGCCGTTATAGACTGTGGACAAAATGAACTTGTTCTAGAAGACATCTGTCGAGACTCCACAGCGCCTGACGCCTGGAATTTGTATGCCACCAGGGACTATACACTTAAGCCGCATTCTTTAACTAGAATAACAGTATCAGGATATCAAACCCGAGGAGACATAAATGTAGTTCTAGATGGCAGCAAACATTTGCTCTTCGAGAAAAAATATTGCTACACCGTCCATGGTATCCACATATCGTAACGGAAAAGTGATGTCTGGGTTACCAACCTGCAGTTCCGAAACCAAATCATCCCTAGAGGAATGTGCATAGGCCAAGCTGAACCACTAAATGAAGGGCATCTATGTGTTATTTCCGACACATCGGGTTGCTTGATGACCAGCAAGAAACTTCGGAGTCACAGATGAATTGTTCGTTAATGATGTCACCCGAGTTAAGTGACGAACAGAGAAACAAGCTATCCGAACTACTCCGGAAATTTTCTGGGCTTTTCACGAAGACCGACAAGTCGACAGCCGCGAAGACGAATGTGAAACACAGGATTTTTACTGGTGATCATGCTCCAATCAACCAACGAGCCTACAGAGTCTCGCCGACTGAAAGACGCATCATTCATGAAGAGGTTCAGAAAATGCTTGATGAAGGTATCGTCCAACCCTCTGAAAGTCCTTGGTCATCACCCGTTGTGCTCGTAAGAAAAAAAGACGGTAGTTGGCGTTTTTGCGTCGATTATCGCAAGCTGAATAGCGTCACGAAAAAGACGTTTATCCTCTGCCTCGTATTGACGATACGCTCGACTGTCTGAAAGGTGCCATGTTCTTTTCTTCCATGGATCTCCGATCTGGTTATTGGCAAATAGAAATAGACGAAGCGGATCGTGAAAGACGGCATTTATTACCCCCGAAGGCTTATACGAGTTTAAAGTCATGCCGTTTGGTCTCTGTAATGCACCTGCGACCTTCGAGAGAATGATGGACAATTTGCTACGCCATTTTAAATGGACTATGTGTCTTTGTTACCTAGATGACATAATAGTGTTCTCAGAAACTTTTGAAGACCATCTTATACGATTAAGACTTGTTCTAAAATGTCTTCAGGAAGCTGGTCTTAAATTAAATTCAAAGAAGTGTCTTTTTGCTGCCCAAGAAGTAAAGATTCTGGGCCATCTTGTATCTAGTAATGGCGTTCGTCCCGATCCCGACAAAATAAAAGCCGTAAGAAATTTTCCCACTCCAAAAGAATATACATGACATACGAAGTTTTCTTGGCCTTTGTTCATACTTTTTAGAAGATTTATTAAAGGTTTCTGTTATCTCGCCGAACCTTTGCAGTCGTTGCTGAAAAGTGGCGTGGAGTTTCATTGGGGTCCTGAAGAGGTGGAAGCATTTAACAGTCTTAAGAAAGCTCTTACTTCGGATCCAGTATTGGGGATGTACGACGAAAGAGCTTCTACAGAAATCCATACTGATGCAAGCGGGTACGGTATCGGAGCTGTCCTAGTACAAATTCAGAATAATGTCGAGAAAGTTATAGCATACGCTTCTAGAACTCTGACAAAAGCCGAAAAGAATTATTCCACCACAGAAAGGGAATGTCTTGCCATCGTATGGGCTACCAACAAATTTCGGCCGTACATATTCGGAAAACACTTTACTGTTGTAACTGACCATCATTCCTTGTGCTGGCTCATGAATTTAAAGGGATCCTTCAGGAAGGCTTGCCAGATGGGCCCTCCGACTTCAAGAGCATGATTTTGACGTAAAATATAAAACCGGTAAGAAGCATAGTGACGCCGACGCTCTTTCGAGAAATCCAGTGGAAGAGGAAACGGAAACACCAGACAAATTTTTAGCAGTCACGACGAGTATGAACCTTGCGATGGAACAGAAAAAGGATCAAGACCTTGCGAAATTAAAACTTTTGAGCAACTCATCCAAAAACGAAGAATTCAGATTTATCGACGGTATCCTTTGCAGGAAGAATTTTGATCCAGATGGAAAGTTGTGGTTGCCAGTCATTCCTAAACATCTACGAGCAGACATACTAAGGCACTTTCATGACGCCCCCACCGCAGGACACCTTGGTTTCGCGAAAACTTATGACAGGATTCGCAAGAGATTTTACTGGCCGGGAATGTACCGAAATGTCGTTCGGTATGTCATGCATTGTCGGGAGTGCCAAAGGAGAAAATCCGTTCCTCAACGACCACCTGGACGTTTAGTTCCCATCCCTCCAGCTATAGCTCCTTTCCATCGCATTGGAATTGATCTCCTTGGGAGATTTCCAAAGTCTGCTCATGGAAACAAATGGATAATAGTCTGCACGGATTACTCAACACGATATGCAACAACAAAAGCCTTGCCGACAGCCGAAGTCGACGAAATAGCGAAGTTCTTACTTGAAGAAATTGTCCTCAGGCATGGAGCTCCTCGAGTAATTATCACAGATCGTGGAGCCGTCTTTCGATCCAGACTTGTTTCCTCTCTCGTCGACTTGTGTAACATTGATCATCGTTTCACAACGGCGTATCATCCCCAAACAAATGGACTGACGGAGCGCTTCAATAAGACCTTGGCCGACATGTTGTCAATGTATGTGGATGTAGAGCAGAAAAATTGGGATGAAATTCTACCATTTGTAACCTTCGCTTATAATACCGCTAAACAAGAGACCACAGGTTTTACGCCGTTCTTTTTTACTTCATGGTCGTGAAGCGGAAACGACACTAGATACAATGCTACCATTCTGTCCTAACGATTTTGATGACAATAACATCACCAAGATAGCAGCCAGAGCCGAAGAATCACGACAGCTAGCCCGAGTGCACACTCTGAGAGCTCAAGACAAAGATCGTCGACGTTACGATTCCAAACACCAAATGGTATCTTACGCTCCCGGAGATCTCGTATGGGTTTATACTCCAGTGAGAAAAGTCGGTCTCTCCGAAAAACTCTTAAGAAGGTATTTCGGACCGTATCAGGTGCTACGCCGTTTATCAGCCGTGACTTACGAAGTACAAGATTTTGATCCTGCTTCACGAAAAAGAAAACTAAGAGAAGTTGTCCATGTACTGCGTATGAAACCGTACCATGATCCCGCCGAGCAAATCGAAACCGAGGATATTCCTCCCAAAGAATCATACAAAGGACCCATCACTCGTTCCAGAATAAAGACCCTTGAACAAAATGACAGCGGGGCGCTGTCTTCTTTTTCGAGGGGAGCAATGCCACACGCATAATTTGCTACAAGTTCCGATAGCCGAGTTGGCAGAGCGTTGGACTGAACTTCCTCAGGTCTCGGGTTCGAATCCCGGCCCCGGCAGATTTATCCAAAGACTGGAATTTTGTTTCCGTTTTTAATGTATTGTTTCTCTAGGTTCTAGATGAATCCAGATCATTCTTTAGAGTGCATACTGGGTATTTCTCGAATATTCCGAAGTGTATAAAAGCAGAGTTCATCGCCAGTTGGGCATGTTCTCAGTCCAGTGTTGTATCGAGCTCCCAGCGTTAGAATAAATCTAATTGTTTGTTTAATTGAACTGTGTACTTCTTTCGAACTCCGTGACAATATTATTTTACTTTTTAGTTCGATTCACTATAAAAGCTTGTTTTCTCAGTTTGGTTTTAAACTATAATTTATTTTATAATTATTTTTACTATACACGATAAAAATCACAATTCCAGTGAATAATTCAACTAAGAGAAAATAAACTTACCTACTTTCAAGGACTTTTCAATTTTTCTTTGATAGTTTGAGAAAAAATCCAATAAAACTAAAGAAAATGTTCCAAATGTGCGTGTCCTTAATCACAGACACTTTTCGCTAACAATACAGGGACGTTATTTTCCAGCAAAACTGTCATATTTTGTTCACGTTATTGTAGTTTTGCTGTCGTTTGGGGATCTACAAATAACATTTTCTTCGTTTTGTCTTTTTGACAAGGTGAAGTGCTACATTTAAGGTTTCACAGTTTTCTTCAGGCAGCATCTGAAAATTTCAATTCAACTCAAACGTTTAATGCCTATCGCTTTTCTTATATTTACTTTTACTATCTTGATTAATATGCATTATTTCAGCAGGTTCTTCAATTGCTTGATCAGTTTCAACCTCCTTCAATAGGGATCACAGATGCCCATTTTTTTATATTCTGCTCATTTACGTTTATAAACCATAATAAGTCGTACACCACAGCAATCAGAACCACAAAATTTTTCATGGGAGAAAGTGTAGCATGTTCATAGAAAATGTTTTTGAACAAAAGTGGTCACGCAGGGAACTCAATCAAAACAAGTATCTTGATTGTAAAAAAAAAAGTTTGTCACTCTCAAAAAAGAGGCATGTTTGTGACAAATTCATTTTAGTACCCATTAAGACTGTCTAATAGGAGGACACTGTCAAGGTCACTGTTAACGAATAAACAGTTTTCTCAGAATTAACGATTTCGTGAGCCTGGGTTGACTCTGCGCCTCATGCAACCGCTCCTATGTTAAAAGTGTATTCAATATGAAAATATCGATGTCACAGTTCTAAAAAATAATTGTGTAAAATGTTTTTCATTATGCATTATATGTTCAGAATACTTATAAAAATACATCTTGGCCAATAATCCTTCAAAGTGTTCAATATGTGTGTCCATATATCATAAAACTCATTCACATGGGAAAAAAAGCAAGAGAAAAATATTATTAACAACTTTCCTAAAAGAAAAAGAGATGAAGTGAAACATACCCGTAAGTTTGAAGGTCAGATATATGATAATCAAAAGTAGTATTGTAGGGGTTAAAAGAAACATAATAAAAAAAAATCTGCAAAAGTGGGATTACAGTAAAGAAAACAAAATGTCTTTTTTTTATTTGGCTATAGGATCAAAGATAGCTAATGAGCGTTTGAAGTGGAATCTTTTATTTTGATGATCACCAGATGATGTACATAAATTATATCAGCGTGAGAGTGTATTTTTTTTTTACAATGTCAGAAAGCATTTTTTGTTTTACTTCATTCGAAAAATTATTTTTTAAACCTTTTATTTTCAATATGCTCGCGCCCCCCCCAGGGGGCGCGCCTCACAGTTTCAGAAACGCTGCACCAGGGTTTGCAATCCCGTATTATATTTTCAATCCCAGGATTTCGAGATTGCATTGTCGAAATCCTGGGAATAAGATAGGACTATTTATGAAAAATACTTACACATATTAGCATAGTTGAAATGACATAATAAAACTGAAAACATAGCTGAAAAATTGGTTCAATATTATTATTTATTGAAGCAAATCAAAACAAAAAAACTTATTCATCATAAAAATAAATTAAAAAATAGTACATTATGAACTTTAAAAAAATATTTCTTCATTTCTTGTGTTTCTGAAAATGAGGTCTTAAAAAACACAGCTCATGTAGTGTTTCATCGTTCAAACGGTTTGCCGAAGAAAATGTTTGTTCAGAATCTAGACTGGTAGGATTTACCGTCATTCAATAAGAGAATGTTCTTTCCAGGTTTTCGTCTCCCTCAATTTTCAAAAGAAACATTTCTTTTTGAATTTTTGATGCCAATGTCTCAAATCTGATAAGCTGCATTGGTGCATATCCCTCTTTGATAATTAACGCGGGGACAGATCCCGTAATATTGAACCACTTTCAAGTAACGAGGACGACACCTGAGCAGACTCTCCACTCTACTTTCAACACCATGGGGCTAATGGGAGAACTTTAAGCCCCAATAGGTGGCCACGGCAGCCGAGTGGTCAAGGTAACGGGATCATGGTCAACGTGTCATGAGTTCGCTGGAAACCAGCTTCTTAGGGGGGCGAAGTACGCTAAATCTGTCAAGGTTTAAACGTCCTCCCATTGGTGTGTGGAAGTTAGGAGAGGGGAGGGGTGTGCCAGCTTAGGTGTCGTCCTCGTCACTTGACCATGGTTTAATACCACTGTTATGTGCCCGCCGATGGAGACACCCTTTCTACATTATCCACGCGACCTGTGTCTATAGGGGGGAGCGAAGAACTACTGAAGTCATTCATACAAAAATCTGTTCATTAAGATCTTAGTTTAAACACAATATAACAATAAGAAGAATCTAAGGAGTATGATCAAGAACGAGAAGACGCAACACGTACAACCAATCGATAGCGCAACTAACCACGGAATCTAATTTTATAGATTAAATATATCTCAATAGTAAATGCTTTATACTTGAAGTTTAATTTATCAAGCTTACCGCTATATCCTAGATAAACAGCTGCGTTCCTTATCACTTTTGTTCTGGCTTTAATACGGCTATACTCCGTTGGGCTCGGACCCACTTTTGGTTAGTCTGCACCGGCACTGTTAGGGCTGCGGTAGCCCAGTCATCACGGTATTGGATTATGGCAGGCATGTCATGAGTTCCAGCCCAGTACCACTAAATACCCACCATGTAGGGCAGCGATGCACGTTAAAATCTGTCAAGAGCTGAAACGTCCTCCCATTGGTGTGGTGAGGTAGTTGGGAGAGGGGGTGCCAGCTTAGGTGTCGTCCACGACACTTGACCATGGTTCAAAATTACGTGGGTCGTCATCAAAAGCCCTCGTGTAGGTGAACAGTGCGACGTTAATATTCACTCACACACTCACCGGCACTGTTAGGCTAATTTCCAGGATTAAGTTTCCTCTTCTAGACTATATCTCATATCACCTTACGATAACCTTTCTACTTAGCAAACACACCTAGCGACCCTGTGAATTCTAAACTTCCCATACATATATGATTCCTAATTTACATATACACGTTCTTCTTCTTGAGTTGGTTGGAAAGAGTTGCCATTCTGGCCCCAAAGAAATACCAAAAAGACATTTAGTTGAAATCGTGATGAAAGCCCGTCACATTACGAGGTCCGTCGCCAAAAGCTTTCGAGTAGTTGAGTAGTGCGACGTTAGTATTTACTCACTCATATTCATAGAGTTCATATTCTCAGATTTAACACGTATCAGGCCTCTACTCAGCAAATCTTCAGTGGCACCAGGATTCGAACTCATGACACGAGTTCATGACCATGATCATTAGAATGCTGCGGTTCCTGAAGATCTCAGAAAAGAAAGCACTTAAGATCACCCAGAATAACTCTAAGTACATAACTACTGAAAAACATATTTTGTCCAGACACCAGATTCAATTCTGCTGTCTAGGAGGAAGATGATAAAAATTTTAAAAACTGATAAGCTATAAATTTTCAAAAGAAATAATTGCAATATTGCGCGGGTATTGATGATAGAAATTAGAAAGCGATTTTATGGCGGGTTTCAAACTGAGAACTTGCAATTCCAAAATTTAATATGATTATTTACAATTATCATATTATTTCGATTATTTTCGAAAGCAAACAGTAAATCGATAACAAGTCAAAATTTAGGAACAAGACATGGGGAGGAATACGTTTTAAACATTATGCGTTTTCATCTTAAGAGGAAAAGTTTGCCATATAATGGTGCATATAGAGGGAAATTCGCTATCAGACCGACAAACTTACAGGTTTATACAGGGTAAAGACGAGTAAGAATCACATAGGAATGGAGGGTCGCAAATGCCGCAGTTGCGAACTATGGTGCAATGAAAGAGAGAAAAAGAATTCCGCAATGTGGAGGAGTCCATTCATGCTGGTACCACATGAAGGGGCGCAAAGTCGGAGGAACATGAGCTGAGTCAAGAAGTTCGGGCAGAACATGTTGCAAGAAGATCAGATATGCCTTACCGTCCAGGGAACTGGACAAAAGGTACGGTCCAATGAGGTTGTCTCCGAGAATGCCATATTACGGGATTCACTTACGCCGACACCTCAACGTAACCTTTGGGCAGAGGGGGATAGGTCGTGGTGGCCGAATTGCCAGATCATCGAACCTATCATGAGTGGACTTCTACTTCTGGGTTCACATGAAGAGTGTGTTGTACGAAACGCTCGTTCCTTCAGTAGAAGACCTGCTTCTTTCCTTCCTCAATGGATCGACATCCCAGGGTGGGCCTTCTTAAGAAGCCTTCTCCAGGCCAGCCTTCCTCCTACTAGAGTTATCCAATTTTTAGTTTTCAAAACTAAGAGATCTTTTTCTAGGCCATCAATCCACCTTCGATTTGTCCTGCCTTTTCTACGGGTGCTAATTAGTTGGCCATTGAAGACTTTTTTAGAGGTGCGGTCTTCGTCCATTCTGACAACGTGACCTGCTTATTTAGTTCGTTGTATTTTGATGAAGTGAAAGATGTCAGATTTTTTTATATGAGTGACAGAGCTCGAAATTTGATCTCCTTCACCCCGTTCCATTTTCCTGAATTACTCCAAAAATAAATCTTTCTTTCGTAAATACTTATCATGCTCTCATAGTTAAAGAGCACATCGTTCGAATATCTGTAGCTGCCGGGAAGGTACGTGACATTCCAGGAACCATGCAAAGCTTAAGGAATTCTATGCAATGCCACTGTAAGGCCTGCCAGGTGATTTACGGTCGTAATTTCGAGCACCTGTTGTTTTACAACCTTTCAATAAAAGGTTTACAGTCCCATTAATGTGTTGCTGTTTCTGTTCCTTTTCTGTGCTTTTTTTTACCATAGCTCGCAACTACGGCATTTGCGACCCTTCCTTCCGATGTAATTCCGAAACTTCTTTGAACTTGCTGTACACCCTGCAAGTTTGTTTATATGGTAGCGAATCCCCCTGTATATACTATCTAGATTAGTTTTCATATGTATGTTAGCCTTAAGTTTGCGCTACCGTAAATGAATTCACATTTCCTGTAGAAAATTTCTTTAATGTTTATGGCAACGGAAGACATAGTGGTTATGGTCACGAACTCCAGGTCGAAGTGTCGGGTTCGATTCCTGGTACTACTGTAGACTCATAGTGTAGAGGAGGCCAATGCACGCAAAACTGACGTAGATATCCTTTCGTGTGGTATTAAGGACAGTGAGATGCCAGATTATGTGGTCTGTTGCCAATAACTCTCGAGTTGCTTTGTAGTGTGACGTTAATATTCACAATTTTTTTTGTTCCTTTTTTACTTTACTTGGTATCATTTTAAAAAAAAAAGATTTTTGAATATATTAAAGCGCATGTGAAACGTCTTTTTCATTAATTTTCCAAGCCGTAAAAACTATTTTGAAATCGAGAGAGAGAGAATTAAACTCGACATCTCTCTCTCTCAAAATGTATCTTGTGCAATAAAGGTATTTTAGAAAAATTTCGTGATAATAAAATTTAAAGAACGTAATTTCAGTTTTAGAGATCGGTACAATTTCATAGTTCGAATTAATTGTGACTAAATTTATATATATTTTATGCTTGTATTTCAGTTTCTGGCTCTTACATTTGTTGTTCTGTTAAAAGAGAAATCCGTGGTTGTGTTGTTTCCTATCCATACATACTGTACGGCCCTCACTTTGAACAAAAAATTTTCGCTAAAGAGGCTCCGAAAGTTTGTCCAGTCGTCTTTCTATGGACTTTAAAAGTACACTGAAAGAAAAACATAAACAGTAATGTATAGTTGATCTCTAATAAGTAGAATTATCATTACCCTAGTATTTGTAAAAATTGAAACACCATGAAGGAAATTGTACAAATTGAATCAAACTAACAAGATATGTAAGGCAAGGTAAGACATGCAAAATATTAGAATTACAAAGCGATTTTGTATTCATGGAAGGAGAGCCGGCTTCTTATTGGCCGCTTTTTTCATGTATACAGGGGGGTCCCGAATTCATGGTACAAATTTTAAGACTAGATACGGGATATTGTAAAAATCCTCTATTGCATATTAATATATGGGCGCAAGTGACACAGTGAGATGAAAACAGGAGAAATAAAAGAAAAGAGACGCCGTTCAACACGATGCATCTTAGTAGGGGAAAGCTCCATTCGCAGTTGGGCTGACGTCTACGATGGGAGACTTTACATATACCGAAAATGAAGACATGTATTACCTGCACGGCTGTGTAAATGGTAACGGTAGAACTGCGCTACGAATGTATCACGCACAGTTTCCTAATCGATGAATGCCGGAAAGCAGAATTTTTCAATGGTTACATCGTCAACTTCGTGGAACACTTTCGTTCCACGTCACCAGATATGATGCTGGTTGACGATGCGCTGTACCAACACCTTCCATCTTGGAGGTGTTGGCTGTACCTAGTCCAAGGCTGGAAGAAAGCATCTTGAACGTTGTGGCTGATAGACCCGACTCTTGCTGATCACCTGAGTGTGACCGTTTGTAAAGTGTTAAATGAAAATCTCTTACACCTCTTCCGTTTTCAGCAGTACAAACTTTGAATCAGCAGACTATCTTCTCGAATGTCAGTGGGTGGTACAGTAATGGGCGCTGGACTTCATAGCCCAAGTGCTGAACAGTTACGAACGGTTATTGTAAACATTAATCTTGTCAACGACGCTTTTTCAATAAACCCTTTTTGTCTTTCCTTTCCTACATTACTTTTGTGTTTGTACCTCACCGCGTCACTTATGCTCATACATTCCTGTACAATAAATGATTGTTACAATGTCCGTACCTACCCTTAAAGTTTGTAATAGAATTCGGGACTATCCTTTATAAAAAACAGTAAAAATGTATTGAAAAATATGTTTATCCTCCCTGTCGGTGCTAAACGTTTAATTGAATGTTCCTTGTTGGTAAATATCCCTCGTTAAAAACAACTAACGAAATTCGTACAAGGCAGCATTATCGGTTTTCGAGAGAATAGTTTTTCATACCGAGAGAGAGAGAGAGAGAGAGAGAGAGAGAGAGAGAGAAATCACAGCCTGCATACAGTGCAATTGCGTCCACAGATATTTGTTTGGGAGAAATGGACACAGGAGAACCAAAATTGGCGAAAACCTGAAAGAGGGGCATGCAATAACACAATGTCGTGGCACGAAAGACACCACATCTGCATCGCTGTGAGGGATCATTTGGCGTCCTTGTGCGTTAGCGCAACGTTGGAACACCTCTATAGGTGTTTTGTTGTCTAGTGCCACAGTTCATTGCCGTCTTTTGCTGTATCAACTCCGTCAAGGGTTCCTCTAAGAAGGATTCCCCCGTCACTGAATCACAGATGACTCCGACTTAATTGGGCTCAGTATCAGGACCATAGCTACTGTCGCATGAACCGTATCAATTATAAGGTTAAGGGGCCCAGAAAACTGCTCCAAACAAATTTTGATACAGGGCCCACTACGCCAGTGCTCAGCAACACAATTCCAGCCCTTCCCATTGGCAACCATCTCTCTGGAACTTGGAGTAAAATGTTGGAAAAGTGTACGCATCAGGCGTTACAGAGTGGAACGTCTACTCCCCCTACATGGTGTTATCCAGCTTCATACCGCATAAACACCTAGAATAGGGATGTAGGAAGCTATTGGGTATAAATGGCCTCATTCTTCGACACATTCCGGGGATAGTATTTCAGTAGGATAATGCCCATGCACTTGTTTTTTAGATTGCAAAAGTTTTTTTTCAGTGCGCAACAGGTTCCGCAAATTCCATGGCCGAATTATTCGCTGGATATATCAACCATTGAACTTGTGTATGATTTCATCGGTTGGCGATTTTATCTCACAGCTGGATGACAATAAGACTGCATTTTGGCCGCAAGTCGTAACTATCTGGAATGTTATACCTCATGCTTTCATTCATAAAGCTATACGATTTAATGCCACAACGTATATAGGCTCTCATCCCTCAACGTATCTGATTTTCCAATGTCCTTTCTTTAATTTTTTTCTTTTGTCATTTTTAACTCGATCGTTTATTTATACCACTATCAGAAATATGTGAAATGAATTTCTTTAATCTATGTCATTTCCTCCATAATGTTGCAAATTTCAGAAAGAAGAGCGCATATATTCTGTTGTATGTCACCGGCAAAGTACTTACTGACGCTGATTGCTGTACCAATATGCTTGGATTCGAATCCCGGAGAAGGCATGGATGTTTGCAAATGAACAGTGTTTTGAGGCATGGGGGTACTTTAAATCAGTGCTCCGCAACCTTTTAATCGCTGCGGACCGGTCAATGTTTGATAATTTTACCGCGGCCCGCTGAGGGTAGGATGCGTTTATTGTTTATATTTTAGATTGTTTTCATTTAAAACTTTTAATTTAGTTACATTTAAATATGCCTTCAGATTAAAATATAGTTATACCAAAAAATGAAAAGAAGTCATTTAACGTGGATTATAAAGTGATTTCCGTGGAAAGTTGCGCAAATCCGAGAGAAATGCACCACTTTAAATAAAATGGCAATAGTTTAATGTTCTTTAGGCGGCCCGGCACCATTTGATCCGTGGACGGGTACCGGTCCGAAGACCGGGGGTTGCGGATCACTGCTCTAAATGACCATCAAGCCGCAAGTCCTCCCGTGAGGTTGGTGGAACGGGAAGATAGGTGGGGGCCCTTGATCATCCCCAGGGAGTTCTCCCTCAAAAATAGGCACGGAACTGAGCCAAATCGTTTTGTCACAAGGATGGTGCCCAAAGCTACGGATAACGACAGCCGCAAATCTCCAGCCCTTTGCCACGATGAATTTCATGGGCCTCGAACTACTACCATCAGACAGGTGGTATTAGAGAAACAACATACATTTTTTTTCAAAGTCACTTTTTTGCTATTTTGTTAGAGGAAAAACAGATGAATGAATACGTATGGATTTCGATCACGATCAGAAAAATTCTGACATCCCCACGCCATATATCTCGTGATATGAGCTCATTCCACTATTTCGTTTGCAGTAATATTGAAATAAAGTAAGCTTGTGGAATTGCATATTGATTAACAGGCTAACACTGTACTATTAGGTGAATTAGAGCCATGTAAAAATGAAACTATCTTTCAAAAAACGTGTATATAATAACTGATATCATGATTCATTTACTGAGAAAATAAACCGATTCTGTGTCTCTGAGTTGTAATGCACTTGTTTATCAAGGTTAGGCATGGCGATCTGAGATCGATTAATCGAAAAATCATTTCTCGGCCCAAAAGAAAGTCGATTTTTAAATCGATATATAGCACTGAATCGATATTTCATTCTAGAAAATCGACATTCATATTTTTCTGTTTTGATTAAACCATGAAGAAACGAAGAATGTAAACACTATCACAGGCAGTTGTGGACCTGAAGTAGGATCTATCAGGGATGGCGAACCACTGGCACGCGTGCCATTGATGGCACGCGACATAATATTTTGGCACGCCAGTGATCAAAGTGGTTTGCGGTTTATTTCAAAATTTCGAAGTTCACTATGAAGTATTACGAACAAACGTGAGTGATCGGTTGCAGGAGGCGGATAGTACACTCGTTTGTTATTGTCTTGCCTTAGTTACGTCGAAGACTACAATTTGCTTATGATATAAAGTTTGTCTACGCATAGCATTCAATTTTATTGACACAACTGTATTTTGAAGTATCTGTGTGATATTTTCGATTTTTTAACTGTTATTTAACATGGCTAGTTCAACGAGAGAGCAAAAAGGGCAAGATAGTAAGTGTAGCAGAGAATTTTAAATTTTTTGAACCTAGAAACATGACATTATTAGTAAAGACGACACAGCGGTGTGTATTTTATTTTCGAATAGTGGTATGCTGAACATCGTCTGTGAAACGGTATTTTGAAATGAATCACAAACACTCTTGTCAAAAAGTGAACTACAGCAAAAAAAAATTAACTGCTTAGAAAACCGCCTGGTAGATAATATATATTCATCATGTATTCTACAAAAGTAACATCTTACAATCTAATATAAGTTCTCATCAATCTGCAACAAACAAAACTCAAGCCTAATATTACTTTTTAATTTGAAAATTACACGTATTACTAAAGCCTTTATTACTATACAGTGCAAAAAGTATGTTTTCGTAGTAAATAGGTTTTATTGTTTTGTTAGTATTTATTTTTTTTATTATTTTTCAGTATCTATCACAAGTCAAAATTATTTGATGGCACGTCACATACTTCATTACAGACTTCTTAGAAAATGGCGCGTTGATCCATAAAGATTCGCCACCTGATCTATACTTTACTGGCAAGAACAAAAATACTCTATTTATCATCCCGCTCACTCAATAGCCATGATCTATACGTTTTATCGTGGAATCACCTGTTCCTTCTGGGCGTTTCGATTGCCGGCAGCATCACAAGTGATGAGCGGAACCGCGCTGATCCCAGTAGACTAGTCAAACTGTTGTTTAAAAAGTTCAGATACTAAGCACTGGGGAACTATATAAGCTATATAATCTATTTTCTAAACTTTTAATGTAACAAATACAGTTAGAAAATATAAATGTTCTTCTTTTATACCTGATACTTTGATATGGTAATAAAAATAATTGCAATTGTGGAATTCTTTGACCTAAAAAAAAAATCTACTGATAAGAGATCGTTTATTGTAATATTTTTTTCTTGTTTTTTCATAAAATGGATTTATAATGGATACCTTGTAAATGCAGACTTGAAAAATTCGATTTTTTTTTTTGTGAATCGATTCATCAGGTTACGATTCAAATCAATTTAAAAATTGATCTTTCTCGGAACGAATCGCCATCCCTAGGTATAGCCAGAACTTTACTGCGTAAAAGCAGTGTCTCTGAAAACTTTGATACATATTTAAAAAAAACAGTTCTTAAATAACATAAAAAAATTAATGAAAAATATATTTATTGAAAATTCCTCGATTCTTGTTTTTTGATTGATTCTATTTATAAATTCATTTTTTGTTAACACTTTTGAAAGTCTGTGAACAATTATCTGTTTACAGGAAATTTTGAGTTAAAAATTTTAATAAAAATTTTATCTTGATTCTTTACGATTTTTTTATTTGATTAGGTAACTTATTGATGCACAAATTGACTTAAAAAAGATTATTAATAAAGAGAAATAAAAGATAAAAAAAAATGTTTCTTTTAATATTCATCAGTACTTACCTCTATAGTGGAAAGAGTAAATGTCGTACACGTGATTTTTAATCGCATCTAATTTAAAAGAAAAAAAAAATTAAATAGAAGCATAATTTGGATGTTAATAAGCATTAAATATAATTTGTCTATCTTATGTATTATTATACCATCGACCAATTTTGCCAAATAAAAAAACATCGTTTGCGCTTGCTTGCTTAAATTCTGTTCTGTGGGCGTAGCGAGTGACCGCGGTAGCTAATAGTCAAGGTAAGTGACTCATGGCTGGCATGTCATGGGTTCGAGTGCAACTGCCGCTATCTTATCCACCCCTGTAGAGGGATTGCCGCTGCTCACATTAAATCTGTCGAGGGCTCAAGTGTCCTCCCGCTGGAAAAATTCTTCTCGTAAAGGTGTATAAATGAAGGGAGAGGAACGATATTCGGATTGGGACGTGAATGAGTTGCCCCAAAGATAAATTTTTGCAATATTAAAAATTATTTAAAGATTTAACATAATTAAGGAGAATTGTACGATCCAGAAGAATTCTTTGGGAGTTACTCATGTGGCGAATTACATTGCCTCATTATTCATATTAATATTAGGTACATTGGAAAGTTCTGTTTGTTTTACAATCAAACAAAATAATAAGTTTTCATATTTTGAACAAGGTTTATTGAATAGCATAATTGCAGGGCCATGGGTAGCCTAGTGATTAGAGCACGGACTCCACACCGGAAGGTCTGGGCAGCTGATGCCTCCTCAAATACCTCCGTGTCCGTTAAATCAGTGGGTTCGAAAGTCTTGTGGGCTGATTCACGAGTGCAGGGGACTGAGAATATGTCTCTCCCTTTCAGTTTCATGCCAAAATTGTACAGTGGAGATAGGAGGTGTCGCTATCTATCGTCCTTCGAATTTCGACGAGCTAATTCGTATCTGCTGTCACTGTGTATGGTGCTCAAGACTCCAAGCCAGCCGACACAGGCGTACCTTCTAGCCCCCTTTCGCAGCCGCCGATGAAATTCCCGTGGAGTCTCGTTCTGATTAGCTGTCGATACGAGGCCGGCATATGCTGCACCTCAACATAATCGCGGTAATCGTTATAGCATGACTTCCTGCAGCGTGGGGTGGTAGCTCGTGGCTACCCTAATTCTTTGGTCCACCTTATCCCTTGTGAAGAGGAAATATGCTCTAAACCAGTGCTTGTAGGATACCCGCTCGGTTTTAAAAATGTTGTGCCCAGCAAAAGAAAAAATTTGTAAAGACAGAAGTTCGAGTCATGTATCATGGTGAGGCTGTATGGGGAAGCGAAGGGTCTGTGGGAGTATGGTGGGCACTGGCGAATTTCCTAGTCAACACTCTTCGATTTCTCTGATGAGTCCCCCAAACAGCATGCGGGCGGCATTATCAAGAAGCAATAAATATGATGAACTTC
>BMAU01010982.1:0-11962 GCA_019973935.1 Trichonephila clavipes
TATATATATATATATGTCAGGTTTGAAAAGTTTAGGTTCAAAATTAAGGAAGTAATAAATGAAAATAGAGCGAACTCTTTACCATCGCGTAAGGATTTATGAGTAAACAAGCCTGTTAAAAGGAGCAACGAGCGCTGACGAAGGCGAACGCATACTAAGGAAGGACTTGGCTGGTGTCTCCTCGCTGCGATGTTGTATTTGGTAACACCCGGTTGCGCGGCAAAAGGTCCGCCATGTTAGATTATATATGATGAAAGCGTAATAAAGGAATATTGTGAAGATGATGCCCTCTTCATTTTACCAGCAGGCCTGGGGCCTGTCAAGAGCCGGCAGGATGATTTAAAGTACTGCAAAATACGCGAGGAAACCAATGGAATGAACTTCAACAATTTTTTTTTCGAACGAGCGACTGCATTGAAAACGATACTACCATGGAAGACGACTCTTTCCGGCAGGAGTCACCAGTCAACACATCCAGGGAAACTTTCTTTTTTCCTGAATTTGATCTTAATAAGTTTAGTAGTTTGAAGAGTTTTCTTGAATGTTTTGATAAACAATGTTTGGAATATCAAAAAGACGAACAATGGAAAAAAGCAAAATTTGAGTGGGATGATGATGAGGAATTCTTTTCATCACCAGAGAAATTTACCCCTTTTTCATCTCCTAACCAGATAAAACGTTGGGGGCTTAAGAGAAAGTTTAAAGGTGAACAGAAAAAGACACGTCCTGTGACAAAAGTAGATAAGTTTATCGAAGAAATGAATAAACATTTTTCTGATTTAGAAGATACTGAACTTATCATTGATTAGTCTCTAAGTCAAGACTTGGAATCATCTAAATATTCCAAAATATGAAAGAAATAATTTTTGATGAGAAATGATGTATAATTCTTGCAGGTGTGTATCAATTTTTTTCCGATGTTTGAATTCTTATGCACATATATTTTTATAAATCTGTATATTTACAATTTTTTTTGATATATTAAGTGATAATTAATGTTGTAGATATGTTTTGAATAACATTTGAAAACATAAGGTAGTTATAGAATATAACTTTCATTAAAATTTTTTATTTGATATTTGTCACATTTTTTTTTTATCTTTCAAATTGAAAAATATTTGATCAAAATAAATGATTTTTTTTTATGTTATCTTAATTATAAAATGTTTTTGTTGTACACGCACATTCATTTTCTTGTGTAGGTAGACATGCAATTTTGTAGATAGATGTAATATGTATGAATATTCGATAGTTTATATAAAAGGTAAATTAAATGTTGAAGCAGACATGTTGTCGAGGAACCCTGTATGCCATTATATATCACCCATTTGTCATTTTTTAAATACTGATGAAATTATTAAATACCAAAATTCAGAGAACATTAATGATCCAAAATATATAAAAATTAATGATGTATTAACAGTTAAGAAAAAGAATTTAATTAAAATTGTAGTACCGTTATCTTTGAGAGAAAAATTAATTACAACTGCACATGAACAATTTGGTCACCCAGGTGTAAAAAAGATGTTAAAATTAATTTCCCCAATTTACTACTGGAAAGACTTAAGTATATTAGACATTTCCAAATTTTTGTTAAATATTGTAAAAACACATATCAATTGGAATAAAAGAGTCTACACAAAAAAAAGTATGGATTATTGCAAGAAGAAGTTCCTGTAGCAGAAGAACTCAATTTATGGATGATCTCACTAGACACTAATAAGGAGGATTTAATTATGTAATTCACCAAAAGCCCACACATCATTGTTCTGGATCACATGCTACCAGATATGCTTGGACATTTCCATCCAAAAGTGTCACTTCTGAAACTTATACAAATTGCTTAAAACAAATTTTTCAATTCAATGCCCAAAACAACTTTTTAAGTGATAGAAATGCTGCATTCACTTCATCTAAATTTAAGAAATTCTTAAAAAAACATCATAATATTAGACAATTACTAACTTCAGCAAATAGACCACAATGCAATGGAAAGAATGAAAGAGTTAATCAGACATTAGTAGCAAAAATTAAGATGTAAAGTTAATTCAACTACAAAAACTCCTTGACAAAATTATTAGAACAAGCTACATATGAATAAACACCGCCACATGATGTTACTGGCTTTCCACCTGCATATTTAATGTTTGAACTTTTGCCATATGATTCGCCATTACCTAATCCAAGTAAAATTAAACTATCACCTATACAACAAGCTAGACAAATTGCAGTAAAAACAGAACAATTAAGCATCATAGATAAATAAACAAAAGGTATGACATTATGTTGATGCAAAATTTAGTTGGAGATTTAGTCTTATATCAAAATTTCTCATACCTAATTCAGGCCAAGCTTCAGCATCTCATATAATGGATCATTTTTAAAAATTGTCAGGGGAAACTCTCAAATGTTGTACTTATGAAATAGATAAACCAAATCAATATACAGGAAAATTAACAGATATTGTTCATTCTACAAGATTAAAACATTTCATTCAAAATCCAATTTCCAATTACATCTAGCTAAATTCTTATTTATATTTGTTATAGAGTTTGTTTTCTCAAACTTTGGGGGGAGAAGAAGAAGTGCATTGTAATTTTAAAAGAAGTGCATTGTTATTAAAATAATAATAATAAAAGTTGTGTTTAAAATTTGAATTTAAGACTTGTTTACATTATGAAAATCAAAATTTATATGTAATTGAATTTGTATTGTATCTTTATTCATAATGAACACATTATTGGAGAGACTATTTAAAAAAAAAAATAACTGAATTATGGACTGTGTATGAAAACATTGTGATGAGGTCATTTTACGATACATTGTGTTAGAGTAATTTCATTGTGATTATTTGTGATCATAGTATATTCTGAAAGTTCAAATATAGTGTATGTGATGTTATGAAGATTTTAGTATGGTTGTATGTTTTTGAAATGAGTTGATTGAGTAGAGATTCTAAATAAACAAAAGAACTGTGAGATAAACAATAATTGGATGAGGAACATTGAACTATGATTTTTCCAAGACAAGGACTGTGAGCATTTTGTTGATTGAACTTTTACACTATATACTTGATATCTGAAATACCCTTATTTTCTTTGCATTTTATATTTCTAGTGATATTTTGATATAATGTTGATGTTGTGTTTATTTTTGATAAATTTCTGTGTTATAGTTATGTAATCTTTTCTTTTTTGGGAGCTCCTAAAATCATGTTGCTTTTGCTATTACTTATTTCATATCTCTTATTTTTATTAATTTTACTTTATAATTCCTAAACTCATGTATGTCTTTTTGTATTTACTTTATTAAATGCATTTAGTTACTCTCCTTCTTTTTATGTATTTACTTTACCATTATTCCTAAACTCATTTTGCATTATATCTATTCTTTGTAAAATCATCTTGTTATTTACTCTATACCTGTTCTTCTATGTATTTATGTACTCATTATTCCAACATTCAATACAATTTTGAAGTACTTGTAACTTTTCAACATTTATCACTTTATTAACATTGTTTTTACTATTGATGCACATTTGGTGAGAATTTCACTTGATCTTATGTGTTGTTTAATTACTATTATATTTTGAGATGTCTAATGTGAACTATCTTTATCTTATGTTGTTTTTTATTAAACTCATTATTATTATAGTCATAGTGGAAGTATTAGATGTGTGATATTTTTCAGAAAACAATTCTATGTAACACAAAGTTTTATACCAAATTTTTGATACTTTGTTATTCATTATTGCTATTTTTTTGTACATGTCAGGATTCACCAGCCCACTCTTTTACACAATTATTATATCTTCTAGATTTTTATTTCATTTGGGGAATTTGATATAATTGAAATATAATTTTTTCCTGGGGACTTGCCAGTCAGAATTGGCCAATCTGGCTGTGCCAGACTTCAGCGGAGGGGAAATTTGTCAGGTTTGAAAAGTTTAGGTTCAAAATTAAGGAAGTAATAAATGAAAATAGAGCGAACTCTTTACCATCGCGTAAGGATTTATGAGTAAACAAGCCTGTTAAAAGGAGCAACGAGCGCTGACGAAGGCGAACGCATACTAGGAAGGACTTGGCTGGTGTCTCCTCGCTGCGATGTTGTATTTGGTAACGCCCGGTTGCGCGGCAAAGGTCCGCCATGTTAGATTATATATGATGAAAGCGTAATAAAGGAATATTGTGAAGATGATGCCCTCTTTATTTTACCAGCAGGCCTGGGGCCTGTCATATATATATATACATATATAGCAGGCGCGGTATCCGAGTGCTCCTGAAATCATTACTAGCATTGTTTTCGAGCCCTGGCACCGCGGAAAACAGGCTAATTGTAGGAGAAAACGTTTATTAATTTTTACAGACCTGGATGTCTTCGTGTTGGCTTGATATGAATGTTTGGAGAGTGCTGTATCATTTAAAGTGTCATCACCATTGCTTGAGGGAAGTTCAAAATGTAAATCTCTATTGCAAACAGCCCTTGATAGCTTCCAATTGGGACGTATAACAGATTTGTGCAACGAGATGATACCCATAAACTATATTGATCAGCGTAGTCTATTAATTTAAATACTCGTCAATACGTTTGGTTTACTTTGGTGTGACGGATGTACAGGATGGTATCCTGTGCAGAACACTCGATAACAGACACAGATGCTCGGTGAGGATTTTTGTCAAGAACTCTTGTATAATCTAATGTTGGATACGTGAAAAAACTATATCACGTAGGCGATGCAGTAATGGAAGGCAATGAAAGTCACCTTTCAATAAATTACCAACGCAAACCCTTATTAAGAGACTTTGTTTTACGCTTCCTTTTGAGCAGATAATTATTTGTGCCAACGTGGTTATGTGTGTCTTTTTCTGATTCCTCCCATGGAGTACATATTGTCTTTTTTATTTTTAGTACGCTTTCTTTCTGAACCAAAGACTGAATTGCACTTCAGTAGTGAGAATTTCACGTTTTCTAGTATATTTTTGCGGAACAATGCCCAAATCAGAAATTTTTTATTCTGTATACCAGCGGTTCTTAATCTGTGGTCCGCGGACCCATGTGGGTCGGCCCTAATGTTTTTCTTGGGGCCACTGAGTCTCTCTTTTAATGCACGTTAAGATCTTTTTCGTCTTAAAAATAAGTACAGAAATCATTTACAAAGCATATAACCTACATTGAGAGAGCAGCAGATTACAAACATTGCACCTGATATAACAGCACTTGTAAAAAAAAATGCAACACCACCCTTCCTACAATTAAGTGCCACTGAGTTAGAGATATCAAAGACCATGCGAATTGTGTAGCGGTGCGCATCATTTAAGCGCAAGTGAGGGCGCTGTGGTAACTGCATATATAGCGCGTACTGTGTTTGTTTTGAATTAGTGGTTGGAATGAGGTTGATTCATGTGACGTCATGATCACGTGATGAGGAGAGCACGTGAATATGTTTTGGTTTGTCTCCCGCTTAACTCTAACCTAATAATTCTTTGTGTACTATTTTGCTCTTGCTCTTTTACATTATAACTCGATTACTACAGTAAAAGATCAGATAATTGTATAGGAAAAACTGTTTTTAATATCCCGGTAAAAAAAATTGAAAGTGTTTAGTTAACGTTGATGAAGCCGTATGATTTTAAACCATTCCTCACTTATTATGCTGTGATCACTTTTGGAATATCTTGATTTCAACAATTAAAACATTTTTAGAAATCGTCGCCAGCTCCATTCCTATACTATTTTTTTTGTGTTCACAAAAGAAACTTCTGCTAAAAGGAATTTGGATAGATATCTACAGGAATGTAAATATTTTTTGTTTATTTTAAATTAAATTATATAGAGAACATACCTAAAAAGATAAAATATATTTAGTTAACTTAAATTTTAATTATTTTACTCATCTTCAGAGTAGTTAATAGATATTTCTGTATTAAATTATCTAAAATAAAAACACAAGAATCTAATATGTAACCCTACATGTCATATATTAAAAACAAGCTTTGTCTCTCTCTAATATATAATGCATTATATATATAGGAGAGAGGGAGAGAGGTGGAATATTATATATATAAGTGGAATATTATATATATATATACTATATAGAGAGAGACAAACATGCATATATATATAATGTGCATTATAGAGAGAGAGAGAGAGACAAATATGTATAACTATATAATTTTATTCTTTTGGGAAAACAAATTTCGGAAAAGCATTCACTACAGAAATGAAAAAATAACTTAATTTACTACAGGCTCATTTTTGTTTATACTTTTGAAGATAAATTAAAAACCATTTTCAAACATTAGAAATGCAAATTACCATTTACCTTTGTAAAGTTATAAGTAAAAAATCATGCAACATTTTTAAAGCCTTTATTCGCAGCACCATTTTTAGTAAAAAGATATTATTTATCGAGAATTTCATTCTGAATGGTAAAAAATTAAGACATTAAAATTTTTAATTAAATTGTGTATATTATGGAAGATAAATTGGTGTATATATATTGAATATAAAAGTCCTGTTCTCTTGCATGGTCAAAATAATGTCATTTTTGAATTCATAATTCTTTTTACACAAAAAAAAATTATAAAAATATTTGTAAAGGTGTATGTATCTATTATGTAGTATAGGGAATTCTTAAGATCTGTTTTTCTTAATTGACTGGTATAAATCATCAGCCACGCAGAGAGAGATGTACAACTTACTATGGATAACATTT
This sequence comes from Trichonephila clavipes, assembly GCA_019973935.1. Taxonomy (NCBI): domain Eukaryota; kingdom Metazoa; phylum Arthropoda; class Arachnida; order Araneae; family Nephilidae; genus Trichonephila; species Trichonephila clavipes. Next base: position 6,716 of record BMAU01010982.1, read on the forward strand.
ATTGGTATTTGCACAAGGGTTGGGTTATCAAAATGTAAAATCTAGCTTAATTCTTGATGATAAGTTTTATATATAGACTATACACATATTATTGAAGTATAACACAGTTTATTGAAGAAATTATGCAACCTCAGCTGAAATGTATTAAGTATAAGAATACTCTGGATTTTAATTTTTACATAAGTATTAAAGTCTAAAAGGTTCATCTCCGTATCGATACTATCTTGCTTATAAATTTAAGTCCTGAATAAATTTGTTGTATTGAGTTATTTACAAATATTGACCCAAGAAGTGTTCTTAGATCATTTCTATGATATTTATCAGTAATTAAGATCATGAAACCAAATATGATTTTACATATAAACATTTGATTCTGTAGGATATTTACTTTCTAAAAGCAATAGAGAGAAGTATTCAGTACAATATAACCTTTTTCATTTCTCTATTTACCCTTAAAGGAATAACTTTTGACAAATTGCTGTTCGCAATAATCTACATTAATGCAAAATTCAGTAAAAAAAAAAAAAAGGTAATTTCAGAAAAATTTCAAAATTATTTTTAATGGGTTAATTGTCCAAAATCACTGATATTTTTGTGTGACGTGTATTTAAAGGGCAAATTTGGAGCACTTGTATTATAATATAGACTTTCTTAATTTAAAATCTATAAAACCACAAATGCTACGATATACAACCAATAGTAGAAACTGTTTATGATCATGTTTGAACACAGTAATTATAGTGATATACCTTTTATTTTTAAATTCGGATGTCTTTTTGATTGGCGAAATTAGTTGGCAGTTTAATATGTATGTTCCAAATTTTGGAATGGTATGAGTACTGATTTAGCATTTCTTAGACAAACTTTGAAGTAATTAATTTTATATATTGAAGTTAATATATTTTCAAACATGAAACTTCAGAGCAAGAATTCTGAATCTATTTTCTTAATGCTGTTTCATTTTCAATTTTTTATAAATATAAATATAATTATGTATAAAACAGTGTTTCTCAAACTGTGGTGCTGCCACCCCGGGGGGCGCGATAGTCTTCGAGGGGCGCGAGCATATCGAAAATAAAAGATTTAAAAAATAATTAGTTTACTGGAATGAATTAAAACAAAAATACTTTCAGACATAATAAATAAATACAATTTTACTCTGATATAATTTATAAGCGCGCGCTCGCGATATTAAGTCAGCAAAAATAAAAACTTCAGTACCTAATTAGCTATCTTTGATCCTATAACCAAATAAAAAAAACTTTTTATTTGATTTGCTGTAATCCCATGATGAGGGATTTTTTAATTACGCTTTTTTAACCTAACATACTACTCTTTCAGAGAAAAACAGATCCCAGACCCAGAATCGAAAAAATTTAGGAACATAAAAATTCACAACTGTCATTATTTTTGAAATACTGCACATTGTAGCTGTAATCGGTTTTGACCTTCTAAGTTATTGGTACAGTTAGTTATGACCTCTCCTCTACATGTTCTCTGTTGTGCTATTTTCCATGCAAAAGAGTTTTATGATATTTGGAAAACCACGGAGAGCACACACACACACAAGCACATGAAGGATTACTTGGCCAAGACATATTTTTTATAAAATATTCTCAACATATAAAAAGCATAACCAAAAACGTTTCACACAATTTTTTAGCAGTAACATACATATTATCATAATGAACATACTTTTTACCCGGAAGTGGTCGCGCGGGACACACAGATTACGAAATCGTTACTTCTGGCAAAACTGTTTATTTATTACCAAAGAAAAATTGAAAAGTCCTTGAAAGTAGGTAAGTAAACTTTCTCTTAATTAAAATTATTCACTGGAATCATGATTTGTATCGTGTACAATAAAATAATTATAAAAAAATGGATTGGGGTGACTCAATAACCTCCGACCGTATCGAGTGCGCGCCTGCTCCCGGGTTAAAAACATGTTGAAGTCTTTTCGCTTTAAATATTAAAAATAATACAATTATTCTTCATCAGTATATTTATATTATTGATCATTATTTTACATCAGTGGCGCACACACGCGGAGGCAAAGCCCTTGACTTTTTCCGATTGATTATAATTCTAAGTTTATAGTACTCAAAATTTAATTAAGTATTTGTTATTAATGATTAATTTTATTAGTTAATGCTAATTATTTATTCAAGAATTAGTTTTTACTGTGTTTTGTTCCCGAAAATCGACAAAATCAAAAGGAAACCTGATACAAGATTGGTGAACTTTCGACCCCGGACCCCCCTTGCAAAATTCCTGTGTGCGCTACTGTTTAACATCAATTATAAAAGCTAATTCTGTAAGGCTTAAAATTACAATTCGCTTTAAAACTAATTATAATTTGAACAACCACTTTGAAAAAATTATTTTTAACGTTTTTATAAACATTTTCGGAGCGCTTGGCTTTGCTTCCCATACAATTCAGCTATTATATCAATAATGTTTTATTTTCTTATAAATGAATTCGTGCAAAGAGCGGGCACTTCAGCCGGTATACATTTCATTTATCCAGTGCTGCACAGAATATGTCATAACTAATTAATTAATACTAAATTAAGAATAAGTTTAATAAGTATTAACGACTTACATGGGCTTTTCTTGCAAAGCACAAGTTTTTATAAGGAATGCTTATGATTAGAAATTGACCCTCTGAGTTCTTTTTCTATATTTAGCAGAATATCCATATTTTGTCTTCTAAGCAGCTACCGCATTTTGCAATATGTTCAATTTAAAAATTAGAGAGGGAAAAGGGAAAAAAATAACATAATAATTATCCTATTATTTTATTTATTTATTTATTTTGCTTAAAAGTGGTATGCAAAATTTTAATACTTATATGTTTACTAATTTGTATGGTTTATAATTAAGATCGCCTATTAACTTTAGCACAGTAAGTGCATTATTATTGCGTTAGTACATTATTGTGTATAAGGGGGCGAAAAATTGTGATCGAAAAGGGGCGCCAGTATTGAAAGTTTGAGGAAGCACTTTGGTGCCAAAGGATACTTAAGATGCATAATCAGTGATAACAAATAATATGTCAATACATTAATCAAATAAGTTTACAATTTTGGATCTGGCTAGTATATTTAACACTATGCATACAATAACTGAGTATTGCGAATAGGTATGCATTAAATGTTGGTATGTTTAGTGTAAAAAAATCAAATATCCCCATTAAACAGAAAACTAATGTCCTTACTATTTGTCCTTATAGTATAGTGTGTTATATTTAAAGGGAACATATTGGAAGAGATTTTGTAATTAGTGGGAAATTGAAAATCCCTTTCTCAATTTTTATTTTGATGTAGTATATACAATGTAAAGATTTATTAATAAAAATAAAAGGTGATAATGTAAGGGAAAATTGAAGTGGTTTGAAAATAAATAAAATAAGCTTTAGTATTTAATGTAATTTTACAGGTACATAAATAAACAAATGTTATACAAGGTTTATTGTACTTGAAATTGTATTGAACATGAAAAAATTTGTATCGAGATATTTTTTACAAAAAATAGTTACATTGCCATTTTATATGTGTATTTTGTTTTTTATTCGAAACTTCTATAAGTTGCATGATTTAAGTATTCTAATTTCATTTTATGTAAATTCAGAAGTTGATTGTATAGATTTAAAATCTGGAAATTTTCAGTCTTAGGATATTTCATTTAATGGTTAGTTAGTCAGTTGAATCTATTTGTTCACTATTTGTCCTTAAAGTATAGTGTTACATTCATATATATATAGAGTCTGCTTTTATTTACTTATAGTGTATTCCATGTAATGTTAAAATTAAGTGTCAATAAATAATGCATATTAAAATGAGTATGATTATTGAATATAACTATCCGATAAGAATTTTCTACTTCATTATATGAGAAATTTTCATGAAAAACAATTTCATTTGTTCTACTTTTAAAATAATTTTATTAAAAAGCCTATTTCTTTCAGCATGTTTCTTAATTCTGCCTTTAAAAAGTTCATTTCTTTCTGAATGTTGGAGACAGGAATTTCTAAAAAAAAATCAAACCTTTTGAAGGGTAATAATTACAAAGTGAAGTCAAACTATAAAACATATCATATGTTTGTTTATGTTCTGAGATTTCTTCATTTCAGATATCCCGAACCTTTAAAAATGATGTTAAAAACAATTTAATTTCCATCACAGAATAATTCCTAATTATTAATAAAAACTTTCATTATTAACCAACTATTATTTTATACACTCTGCTCTCAAAAAGTATAAGTATCTTAAACATTAGAAATAGGTATAGAAAATTTTTAAATAAAAATATGTCCATGTCATTGACAAATTTTATTATGAATTCATTTCCAAAATTATATTTACTTTTGCATTTCCTGTTTATGAATGTTCCATACTTCCTTCTATGAGAAATTATAGAGATAGAGATTTCTAAAAACATTAAATATTTGTAGCTGGTATGTACTAAAGGGAATCAGAGAATGAAGAGGTATAAACATTAACATTTCCAAAATGGGACCATTTCATATCTGCATGTTTTCTAATAAATTACACTCTATTTTATGAATTTATGAGGAGTGATACACTATATGTACCAATAAGAAGTAATTGTACACATATGAAAAGTTTTTCCAAACTCATTGTCTCAATTCTCCTATACTGTAAATCATTTTCGTGCGTAAATAAACAGATAATAAACTACATGAAAACAAAATGACTGATTATAAGGATGCTAAAAAAATAATCTCTAGAGCTATTAATGAATCATATAAACAAACACTGCAAGAAGCCACCGGCTTCTGCACACTAACACCTAATGACAAATATACTAAACTGAAACAAAAATTATGCTAAAAAATTACGAAAAATACTTCATACCTAATTATTAAACAAGGATAATGCAAAAAATATAATAAAAATAAATAAAATTCTCAGAAATAAGCTTCACACACAAGAAGTAAACATATCAAGCATACGAAATTTACACACTGATTCAAAACGCGGGATATGTTGCTATCCCCGTCACGTGATTTCGCTCTTAGGCGCCTCGATCGTCTGGTGAATCAGCCTCATTGACTGTATGGAGTAAACTTCGCTTGATTTAAACGTCTTCGATCGCGGACAAATCGTAGGTGCAACGACGCCTGGACCATTCAACTTCCGGATATCGTCAGACAGCTAGGATTTTCAAGGTTGTAGCCCCAAGAGTATACCAATAATACATGGATGACAGACGAAAATTAGC
>BMAU01010986.1:0-156346 GCA_019973935.1 Trichonephila clavipes
ACTTATTTATATTACTTTGGTTTTTCTTTGATAACTTAAAATGACCAATAGCATTCATTTACTTTTTTTGATAACTGAAAGTGATACCTTAAGTTGATAACTTAAGGTGTTCATTCATTATTAAATCACATGATTATCAAAGCATTTGGTTGAGAAGCTGTAAAGGCAGAGATGTCAAGACCGAAAAAGAACGTTTTTGTCTTTGTGTGTCCATGTGAGTTTGAGGTGTTGTTCGTTTTTATCTCTATATGTCAGTGATCGCCGATAAAATGTTGTCGTACTAAATATGTAATTAAGTATTAAAATACCTTTTTCGAAAAATTCTGAACCGGTAAAAGTGTTTAGCCATTCAGGAATGGAAGAACCATCAAGAAGTCCATCGTTATTTTTTCGCGTAATAAAAAAAAATGCTATACCTTCCAAAGAAATCATTTATAAAGTAAAACAAAAAATAATGAGTACGTGAATAGGTTATTCTTTTCTTTCTTGAGAACATTAAGCATGACAGTAAAACCACACAAAGAAGCTTCTTTAATCTTATAATAGTAATTCGACGAATTAAAAGAATAAGTATCAACAAGAAGAGTAGAAAAATACATTCATTATTAAATTATACAACGAAGAAAAGTTAGTGTTATTAACACGTACTGTTAAATCATTGCTTACAGACACGAGAGGACTAGTCTTAGGCAAATTATATGTTACGATTTTTTAACTCTCTTTGTTTTATTTTATTGAAGAGAAAAATGGCCTCTTCAACGCGCGCTAATAAAGGTAGCCAATGCTTGACTGGGTATCATGATTAACTATTTCTATTTTAATCTTACACTATTTTTATTTGCTAACCAGTCGTAACGGCGCGATGATTTTTTTCATATCATATTAGAGGAGCAATGTATAATCTCAAACCAATTCAGAATCGGGTCACGTTCACATTAAACGTTTCAATAATAAATTATTCAAAGCAACGACATGGTACTTGAGAAAAGAACACGATGCGACCAATTTATTTCGGGCGTATTATTATCTATCAAAGATTAATTACTCGCATGTTATCTTTTTCCCCCCTTTTAATAGAAAGAAATCTCGTTGTTAATAGGCTCGAAAAATAGTTTAAAGCTGCAATTATTTCCGTAATCTGTTCTAAAAACTTCATTTTTGCTTTTAATGGAACACAAGCAAGACATTTTGGGATTTTTTAAGTTGTGCGAATTAGTTTTCATGTTTAGCTGATTTAATAATTATCTATGTTTAATATATGGAATTAGGGTTATTGATCTTTCGTTGAGGTAGTGGTGTATAAAAGTTTTGCAAATAAATTATTTATAAATTTTAATCCATGGTTAATGATATTGCAACGCAAGCGAAAATGTTTTTTTTTCTTTTTAAAGTATCTACATCAGTGGCGCACACAAGGGGGAGAGATCCCCGGGTCCTGACCCCCATAGCCCTTGATTTTTTTTGATTGATTATAATTCTATGTATATATAGTACATACAATTTAATTAAGGCTGTCTTCGGCTAATGTTACAGAATAGAACCCATATTTAGAATACTTTTTCTGATATAAAAGTACTCAAACATTAATATTATATTCAGGATTCACTATCCTGTAGAGAGAATCACGTATTTTATTATACTATTCATTTTTATCCAAGTTAACACATGTTTTCTTTTATAAAATGTGTTTCTCATTTTCCCCTATACCGTAATGCTAAATGAGCTGTCCTTTAACATTTTAAAATGATAAACTGATTATTTATGAAACATTTTGAATTTAAAAAACTATATTATGAACAAAAATGCATGAGTTACAATGTCACAAATTTTTACAAACATGGAGGCCTTTTTTCTGTCCGAAAATGAGCTCCACGGTATTTGTCGTTTACAGGGCGAAAACCGTCTTAAGTGTTTGTTATTAATAACTACTTTTATTAATTAATGCTAAATATGTATTCAATAGCTTATTTTTTATTGCGTTTTGTTCCTGACAATCGACAAAATCGAAAGAATATGTCTGTGGGTGTATTAGGATATGACAAAAAAAAATGGTAGACTTTCAACCTTGGAAAAATTCCTGTGTGTGTGAGCCACTGATCTATTTTGTTTTAATCTATCTTACAAAGCTTTATGTTCCGTAAGTCCTCCGATTATGGCGATTTGGAGAGTCTAGTGCCAGCTCAAGAGTCACCCTCGTCATTTCTGCATGGAGCAATATTACGAGGTCCATCGCCAACAGCCGTCGTGTTGTTTTATAGTATTATATACAACAGGAGTGGCCAACCCAAATAACCTAGTGGGCCACTTCGGAAAAACATTATAATCTCATGGGCCGCACATAAAAATATGTACTTTTACATCAGATTTGGAAAAAAAACACATTTATTGGAATGGAAATTTAAAACAGAATGAATTATTATTGTTTTCATTATTTTTCATGTTACAGACATAGATGATATAATAATGTTTATATAATATAGTAACAAATAATGTTTAAAATATTACGGTTACCATTTTCTTGAAAATTACGGTGTTCCTTTTAAATTGATCTTTCGTTACTCATTATTGAAATTTGATTGTGCTGTCATTCTCAAACGATTAAGTATACATTGACCTTTATCTTAACCTTCCTGAATATTTTTTTGAAACTTTAAGAGGACTCGGTACCCTTTGAGCAAATTCCTTTATTTACGTATTTAAAAATTATATTTTAGCATTTTATACAATGTTTCTATTCAAGAAAATGATACCAGATGAAAATTTTCATATATTATTCACACAATTTTAAAAATTTAAATTTTTTGAAGAAAATTGGGAAAATTTTAAAATCCTACTCCTTTTGTAAAAATTAATTTTTTGACCTGAAATTTGTTTATAATATTCTTATGGATGTTCTAAACAACTTTAGGGATCGATTTTAGAATAAATTTATTCGTTTTCGAGAAAAAAATGAAATGTTGATATACAGGCTAAAAATCAACGAAAAAGACAACATGTCTTACATTTTATTTTTTTTAAAAAAGTATTCAATGTATAGCAAAACGGATCCCTAATTTTATTACATGCTTTATTTTTAACACGCAGGAAAAAAATGGAAGTGATTGGTAAATAATTGTCGAAGGAGTAGCATTTTGAAGGCGCTAAGGTTTCGAAAAACGCAAACTGAGAAAAACCAGTTTAAAGTTTATAATTCTGAAAAAATAATTATCATAAGCTTAATTAAACTTAAAATACCACTTTAAGATATAATAAATAAATTGCATTTCCAATAAAATAAATGCATTTCCATATTTTTTCAACCCTCACATTTTTATAAATGATCAACTTTTAGAGAGTACTAATTGCACAATAAAATTCAAGAAAAACGTTAAAAAAAATTTTTTTCTGTCACGACAGAAATTTTAGCTGTTTTTCTTCTTATAATATTAAATTATTACATTTGTATGAAAAATATATCAGGAATAAGAACTGAAATTATAAATTTTTTAATATAAAATGCCTTAATTTAAAAATTTTACAAGCACACATTACTCAAAGAAAAAAAATGATTGTATGCATTGCCTCGGAAATATTCTGCTTTATATACTGCACATTCTTTTTTCAATGTTATTATTTCTATTTATAAATTAGATTTTTTTTTATCAAAACACTTTTTTTAGCTTTTTTTTTAAAAAAGGGGGTGTGGCTGAATCGCCTAATTTGTTTTCAAATGAAGTTTTAGTCAACTTCTAACTTTCCGACATGCACAAGTGATATATCAATCGAAAGATAATAATGCAAAGAATAAGATTAAATGAAAATAAAAAAAACGATAGGTTTGTGATTTTAGGTGTACCAAGTCCCCTTATATAAAAATATCTCTGACTGCCTCCTGCTTTTTGGGTATTACAAACAGAAAAAGAGGAGAAATGATAGTCTCACACACAGATAATCATGTTCCATCCATAGTAAGGGATATGCATAATGCAATTCGGAATTTATTAAAAAAGTAATTTATTATAATAAAATCAAATGTAAATGTTTAGATTAAAATAGATTTATATTTTATCAAATGACATTTCTATTATCAAAAAAGATTTATTTTAAAACAAGAACAGGTAACAGGCAAATACATTGTAGATTTATATTATATATATATATATATATATATATACATAACCTCTAGTGCATGTGGACAAGCGTCTGTTATCTATTATGGCTCATAAAATGCCTTGCATTGTTTTCTCAAGAATGAAATGTTTTATTATAACAAACCTTAAGTTAATTAACTTTTTTTAACTATGCAATTTAACTTTGTACGACCTATAGATTGGTTAAAATACTCTAATGTCCACATAATGACAATAGTTAAAATCAAAAATAAAGGAAATGAAATTATTTAATATATGTTCTCTTCATAAAAACTTTTATTTATCCTCTAGCGAAAGATTTAGACATGAAATGTCACGCAAATATTTAATATATCTTTTTCCTGAATGAGAGACAAGTGAACTTACTGTTAGCGATTGGACACTTAAGATAACATTATGCTTATTTTTATTGATTGAACGTATCTCCTCTTACACTGTGTAGCTAGTACTTTGTCACAGCTTCAACAATAAAGCTGAGGTAGGTGGACTGTTCCAGGGTACGAGTTACTCTTTTTTTTAAAGTGTTGTGGTTCACCTAGTAGCGTTTGTGTGGCCATTCGGTATTAAAATTTTATATTTCCTTTTATTAAAACTTGTTTTTAAAAGTATACCTAACTTTCAAAATATGACAGATTGCTATTTTTACTACAACAACGCAAGTAACACAAACTTGTCAAGTTGAATGCTTGACCGTGGAACGTGGACGTATTCAAGGCAGCGAGTAGAGAACTTAGATGAACTAAGGAATCTGAAATTGACGTATGTATTTACATTTGTTGGGCTGTGGATTCCCTCGCCATCGCGAGACATGACATCAACTCAAGAACCCAATCCTGTGGTACTGCGGGGAGTAGGATGGTGCCTAAATAACAAACCCGTGTTATCGCGGGAAGAAAGGATCATCGACATTTATTCTCCCCTTCAGTCAGCGTGTGGGGAAAAATTCATTTCTACGGTTGATATTGCAGTAATCGCTTTTTCTCCTACAGCAGCAACGAACATATTAAACGCGATCATTCGCTTCCTATGAAGGTACAAGTGTCGTCTACACTTTTATTGAATCATTTAAGTAAATACAACTGCATCGTTTGTAAAAATCCAATTCTCTAGTCTAGAGGGTGTCAATGTTCCATAGATATGTTTCTTTTAGTATGCGCATCTTAGGTCACCTCAAAATGTCTTGGTAGCTCACTAGTCAATCGCGATCGACTAGATATGCCCCATCTGCTATCAAGTATGATTATTTAAATATTTTTGTGAGAATCGGGTTTTGTAGATTCTTTGCTATCAGTCCCAAAGAAGAAATCAATTTTTAATGAAAGACGAAACTTATTGTTGAAAACAATTATTCAAACTGCAGTGTAGGCAGCAATTAAATTCGTACAATAAGTTCCAGAAGGTTTCCACCCTTTCTACAACACTTAGACATCAGTGCAGACAAATGCAGGTTCGTAATGATAAAAAAGCTATTCTTAAATTCTCAGTTTTAAAAATCGATTGCTATTTACAGTTTGAGTGGCTACATTCCACAGTTTTTTCAAAAATTCTGCTTACATCATAGATCAGGATTTCATAGCCCTCCAGTGTTTTCGAGAAGCCGCCAAAGGGGATACAAATATGACTGCATCTTCAATATTTCACCAGGTTTCCATCGAAATGCCACTATATTGGAGGGGACTGCATTGTTTGGGAATATTATCGTCTCTATCATGGAGTAAATGCAACAGATTGTAATATCAATGTGTTAAACATCCAGTTATAAATTATTTACACTATTTTAAGATAAAATTAAATACTTATTACCGAAACCCCTTAACAATATCACATCCCCGTATTAATTTGAAAAAGCCTTAATGTTCTACATTAAAACCCAATAAGAATGCTCAAACAACGACGAACATGCACCACGAGTTGCGCAACTGTTTCCCGATAACCCGATACGTTCGTGATAGCGTTCGAGAGATTTGCGTAGATATACAACAGAATAATTGCGAGGGAAAAATAATTACACCATCGGATTGTATTTATTTTTGAAGGTTGCATGCAGGACTTCATTAAAACACAGGCCTTTCGGGGGATATTCGGTTTTCTTGTGCTGAACAGGATGTACAATAGGAAAAATGGTTTTCTTCCTCGGTTAATGTTCTATGAGTAATATTTTATTTTGCTTGTGTCTTTTGCTATCTTGAGATGTACTCATATGTGTGAGTGTTATGGGATACAAACTGTAATTGCTCTAATTTAAATATGATTGGCTTGTAATTATTTTATGAGATGCCACATTAAGTTCATTTCGAAATAATTTCTCTTTGAAGAGTACCATCCTTTCTCATTCCACACTATTGTCATATTGATAAAACCCCGCTGAGCAATTTTAAGTGGAGGAACTGAGGATGTGCTTATTTAGTAGATGGATCTATTGCATGAGTGATGTTGTTTACGGTTGTACTTAAAGAAATTTAAAAAAGAAGAAAATTATGTGCGCTGTATAGTTGATTGTAAGCGTTTAAGAATGATTTCAGTTCTAAACACAAATACTTACAAGAGGCGTGTCCAGAAACTAAGTACCGTTGTGGAAAAAACACATATAAAAAAACTTTTTTTCACAAAAAAAATTATTTTTTCATGAAAAAGCATGTACATTATTACTAACATTGCTCAGACATTTTCATATCAGGAAACCTCTTCGAAGGAAGATGCCACGAGTGAATATAGCCGAGCCAGTTCAGAACATATAAAAATCAAGAGAAGGCTGTTAAATAGAAAGCTGAATGCTAAGACAGAGACATCAATAACTTAAGAAATATATACGCAATGATTCGAAGGATGCATGGGGGCTTTTCTGGAAACCGTTTTTCGTTCATTCGTTAAGGGAACCAGAACACCATACACATTCAAAAAGTCGATTTTTCAATTTTAGTATTAAAATATAGCGCATATTTGTCTGAATCTAAAAATGTATATTGTTTATATGTTCGTTGATAAAATAAACTTAAAATATGAAAAAAAGTAACTGTCAAAAATGTTAAATGTTTATAAATGTTTAGTTTTATAACGTGTTCTCCAAAGCATAATTTTTTGCATTTAAGTACACTTGTGACGGATCTATCTGTGTACCTTATTTTAATTCTCTTGGAAACTCTTTGGGCTATCAATTCACGCTTATTTACAACAAACCCTGTTGAAGAATAACAGTGATATTAAAATTAAGTCTAATCTATATAGTCTAGATGTTCGAGCTAGCAATGAGTAGAAGGAGAGAGATAGTGAAGAAGTAGAATAGATTGCTACTGTCAGGTAATATAACATTTTATAGAATATTTCAAATATTTGATAGAGGAAGGAATTAGTGTGACGATTGATCACTATAGTTGAATTAGTGTTCAATTAATTGGGATAGTAGATTTTTTTGTGATCCTATAATAAGGGGATTGATATTGATAATCTGCTTATAATTCGTGCTTCTCGCTATTAATCAACAATTTGTTACATTAAGAACATTTCTTCGCGTTAAAATTAATTGAATCAGTGTTGCTATTTTGTGAGATCAATAAATAGATTGTTTTTGAATATGGCTAGTGCTTCTTCCCTTTTTCCCACACCTCTAGGAGGGCAAGAGAGAGATAAAAATCCCTCACACACTTAAAAAAAAATATTGCACGATACAATTCCACGTTTTTATACTTCTGTACAGGATTCCTGTATATATAGTGAATCTATTTTTGGCTTAGTCGAAGTAATACATGGCTTTTTTAAAGCATAGTTTTATGTACGAAAAAGTGAAAAAAATAGAAATTTTCAAAATTACAAAGTTTTATAATTTTTTTAAAGAAACCGTCTCAATTTTTACTAAAAAATAGATTCCCTATATTTTGTGTATTTTTTTTTATATATGTGCAAAAACTATTTTACGTATTTAAGTGATGTTCTTTTTTTTAAAAAAATGGTACCTAAACATAAGCATGTATTATGAGATAACATTAATTATGGTCAACTTAAATTAAACAAAAAAAAAATTGAACTATTTTTTTTTTTTTGTATTACTACAGAATAATTAAAATATCTTTATTAAGATCACAAAAAAAATCTGAGTGATATTGGAAGTTTTTAATATGTACTATGTCTCATAAACAAAGAGTTTTATTTTTGGCATTTTACTCTTTCGAGTATGTCCTGGTACCCTTACAAGATAGCTTTCAACATCTTCACTGAAAAGCAAATGAACGCCTAAGGATGAACTTTTATTTGGATTGGATATTTATTTCCATTACTGCTAAATCATCAATTTTCAGTTCAGGTTTTGAATTGAGGGTAAAACGTTGAAAAGTATGGCCTATATCCATGAAAGGAAAGGAGATGGGATTGGAATCTGATGTTTGGATGATCTTTTTAGAGAATGTTGTTTAATTTATGTTACAATATGTACGGTGGGAAAATAAATGTTAGAAGGAAATAGAATTTTGTTTCGGTTAAACTTAATTTTCCTGAATGAATATAGCAGCGTTTCTTTAACTGTGGGACTCGCCACCCCCTAGGGTTGCATACTCACTCTACGAGGGGGCCGCGAGCATATTGAAAAGTCGTGAACAAAAAGTTATTTATAAAAGTTATTAACAAAATATATTTTGTCATAATAAAAAATAAAATACACATTTACACTGATGTAATAAAATGATATATGCATCAGTTTTGCACAATGTATTTTACAATTTATTTAAGAGTATTAAATTAAGAACAAGTTTATTAATTACTAGTGACCCCATGGGCCTGTCATATATAAAAATATATACAAAAATTAACACTTATCTTGATAATTTTTCCGGTTTATAAATAATCCATGAACTGTCGATCAAAGTTTAAGTGATTCAGTCCTAAACTCCCCCGTTTTCTATGTAGACACGTATATGAATTTAGACACGTAAATCCTTATGCCAATATCTTTTATTACATCCCAAGATGGGAGGAAAGAAAGATCGGAAAACGTATGGGGAAATTAACCTTTGGTTGAGCACGTTTATATACGCCATTGCTTTAAGAAGAAAAAGTCTATTTTTATAACAGTTATTATTGTTACATCCCAATGCTTTAGGAATAATTTTTTATGGATGATTTTAGGGCACAGAAATGCTTTAACATTGGTTTAAATGGTAGTTGGCGACGGATTTGGCGACGACTTAATTTTTAGCGCCAAATTTGGCGATATGTCGAAATACGTATAATGGCAACCGTATGGGGAAATTAACGCTTTGGTTGAGCGAGACGTTTATATACGCCAGTGACTTTTAAGAAGAAAAAGTCTATTTTTAGCTTTAACAGTAAAGTATAGTATTATTGAATTCAAAACATTGTTATTGTATGGAGAGAGGGTGAACCCCGAAAACGGGAATTCAAAACATTGGGCAAGAGGGGAAGAAAATTATGACTGAATATTGGGTCGCAAATATTGCAAGTTTTAGAAGCACTGGTGTAAAACCATTCATTAGCATGAAATATCCAGAGCAGAAGGTGGGTAATGGCAAGTATCTTTGTTAAAAGTTTTTCATTAGTTTTTGCTGCATTTTATGAAATACAATCGTCTTGCATTTAACTCTAAAGAAAAAAAAAACTCATCAAGAAATACGATTCTTTTTCACGACATTATGTGTTAATGCCATGCACATGTATAATAATTACCTTCATGCCACATTATAGTAAATACATAACAATGTGTTATTTGCCAAAATTGTATTACTTCGTATAATTTAATATTTACAGTAACAAAAATGAGAAAAACGGTTTTTAATTAAAAGAGTGTACACACTTTGATTTCATCCTAAAGCCGTCCTTCGTGCTTCCCATTCGGCACTAAGGCGGCAAATTCTCCATTAATGTGTTGTGTAATGATAGGAGTTATCCTTGCAATTCAATCTCTGAGTGGTTCAGGACGTAATTATGGTTCCACTGTTGATTCCTGACTATCAACGGAGCTCTGACGAATCCATTAATCATAAATGATTCCCGGTAATGATTTACGTGGTCAGATGCCATGCTTGTTCTGTATAATCACTTATATGCATTCTAAGATGCATGACCACGCAGAAGACTTTAGTCTCCTGCAGTACTGTATTTCGAGACCTTCAGCACGAATTGCATGATAAGAATGACCTCTTGATAGTTGTGCTTATATAATCCTTATAATACCCTTAATATAAAGTAAATATTGAATGATGTCTGTATAAATAAAATTTAATGCAAATATTCACTCAATGATTAAAAATACACACAATAATTGTATTCGATTAACCCGTAGTTTCTCAACCTTTTCTGAACTGGCGCCCCCTTTTCTAGTGAATATTTCGATACCGCCTCCTCCCCTTTCACTCAAAAAAATAAGAACGTACATAATCCATGGGGAAAACAATAATTAATTTTAAAATAGTATCCTATTACTAATAGAACACATATTTTTAATTTAATTTTTCTTCTAAAGCTCCCAATTTTTTTTTATTTGCGAATCTGAAATAGCTATTGCCTCAAATATATTTAAATGTGTAATATTTTACATTTTAGTTTTAGGTAGGATATTGTTGGAATTGAAACGCTATTGAATTTCTTCTTTATTTAAAAGAGAAGAATAAAAGATTTAGCTTACATGTTAGCTTTTAAAAGAAGGTTTTGATGATCTGAAGTAATTCACAATAAACTATTGCTTTCAAAATAATAATTAAAAAAAATGACAGTTTCAGTCTTTACAAAATCACACGTTAATTCCTGGTTAGCATATTTAATTATATTTCTTGAATAATATACGTAATGAAATGCAGGGGACGAAACATTTGTTCCTACTGCTCACAGACAAAGACAACACGTGCGCACTAAAGAAATTAAAATTTACTATATCATTCAATGTATATATATATATAAATAAAATGTAGGTATAAATGTAAAGTAATCCTTATATAAGTTTTTCATCCGCTTCTCCAACTACCGAAATATGTGAATTTTTGTTCACGTGATAGAAATGATTTAAAATATATATATACAATCAACGTAAGGTAACCAGTATTAAAGTTAACTTTTGTTAGTTTATATAATCAACTTGTTTTTTTATTCTTTTTTAGACAATATTTAGTTAATCTGCGAAAGCCTCTCCGAGCCAACTCAACGCCCTTTAATTTTCTTTGTATCTTTTACTGTTCCCCTGAAAGCCTCCAATGCCCACAGGGGGCATTATCTCCCACAATGAGAACCTATGATTTAACCCCTTATGCTGTCAAATTTTGACAAATATTTTCCAATAAAAGACACAATTTTCACTGTGTATAACTAAGCGTATTACCTAACAGAATATGAAAAGGGAAGTATTATATTTTAATTTTCAGCTTTAAAATATTTCCCACTATTTCTTATATCATAATTATGGAACACAAAAACCCCTAAATGTTTGTCTTTTTACAAGTACAGTCTGCATTCTATGAAGAATGTTTCATATATCTTAACCTTCTCGCTGGACACCCCGCGATTTCCACGGGCAACGTAAATGTAGCAGAATTTGCGCACCCCGCAATTTCCGCGGGCATGCAGCCCAGTACACCTCCTACGGGCGCCTCTATGAAAATGGGGAGCGAATTCCGTTACTTTTGATCGGTACTTAAGGGGAAATAGTTTATTGAGTTGGCTTGGAAGGTAAATCGCAAACATGGGAAGGCCATTTAATACTTTAAATCTATAAGTAATAATGTTATGCAACATTGAATAATTTAAGTGAAGATTATTTTCTATTTTTAAATTTAAAATCGAAGTAGTTTTGGTGTACTTTGCACCATTGTAAAAATACGAAACATAATATTTTTTACTTTCATGTAGGCTGCGCGCGTTTTGGCAGATTAGCCTTTGCAGACACGGGAAGCCTCAAGTGTGACAGCCATTTCATTGGTGACCCCATCTAGTGGAGGCTCCCTCAACCAAATTTTTAACGCTCGGATTTATTTAACTGAAGCTCTTGTTGGATGTTAAATATTGCGGTGGTTGAGTTTTTCCGAAGGACCAGAACCGAGGAATCTTTTACATGTCACATAACCATATGACTACGATTTTCATAATTAGAAAATCTAACGAATCGGACACCTTAGGCTTATGAGGCGGGCACTTTGATAGACTCTGCACTCCATTAGCTGTAGCAAAACATGTTTTAAGACAGAAGGTCGTTCGCACTTTTATTGAAACGATTTTGATAGTTGTTATCAATAAATACCATATTATTTGTGGTAATTTGATTCTATCTCATAGCCATGCTTCTTAACAATAGTTCTAGCTCAATTGTTTCACGAAAGTAAACTTTTTCTTAGTACTGTCATACAAATTTTAATCCATTCCTCTTGAACCGTTTTTCAAAGCCCGTTATAGAAGCGTAGGGTAAATTTACATGTATTTCATCAAATAGGATACATTTTATTCCTCTGTTTCTGATTCTTTCTTTGCTAACTAAGCGACAGTTGACGTAGACGTGTAATAGAGGCTTTGATTATATGAAGCTGAACTTTATCAATGTCTTTTCCATATAAAGTTGGAATTCCTTCTTCAAAAATTGTTTCTAAAATATTCTACTGATAGTAGAGTGTGTGTGTATGAATTAATTGTGGCTTTATTTGAGACTTTTTTTTTATTTTTAATTTGCCGTTGTTAGAAAATCCTGCAACTATCATGAATTTCTTTGGAAACTTTACTGTACACTGACGAAGCCATTTTGTACGGTCAGTTGAACAATAGAAAATTGATCTGTTTTTATACATTTGCTTAAATATATACCCGTACCTAATCAATTATTACCCCAAATTTCCGTTTTTCAGCAACTAGGCGTTTTTTATAAAATTTTCTACAATTTGCTTTTCTTTCAACGACATATTTTTAAAAAGGAGACGGATTTAAGGCTTATAAGCCTATTTTTTAACTTAAAATCTTCATGAATGTTTTTAATTATAGTGTCGGATGACATTCCGAGTTTCGATGCAATGATTCTTTGATTCGGTGGGTTTGCTTTTTCGGTCAAAGACATCACTTTCTTGATAGTTGCCTGCATTTGAATAGCTTTCGGATGAAGTTTCGTGGTCATGTTTTCATTTTTACTTTCAGCACAAGATGTTTTTTTTCTTTCATCTTTCAAATTTAATATATTAAAAATATATTTTATTGAAATGTAAAACCGAGAATTTTATACCAATTTATAAATTGTTAATATGAACATGTTTCTTCTTAAAGGGCGGTTACGTAACCTTCGAGCCATATACGTAGTACGATCCAAAAATTTGTGAATTGCATCCATTCCTGACGATGAAAGAAAGTATCTATACTTAAACCACATAAAAGGGATCCTCCTAACCCTCCCCTACCTGTCCATGATGGTTTAGTTCATGTCATGTGACCGAACAGCACGCGCAGATGTTATCTTCCTAAGCTAGTTAGATTTGTTCTGCGACATAAGTAAAATGGCTTTTCTTGAACAGCGTTTAACATTAAATTCTGTCCACGCTCAGAAAATACACCGATGGAGACTTAAGAAATACTAAGAAAAGTATATGGTGAATCTGCCATAGCGAGATCCAAGGTTTACGAATAGCACCGGTGCTTTAAAGAGGGACGATAATCCATGGAAGACGATGAACTCGTTGGACGACGTACTTCACGGAAGACGGAAACTGTTGCATTGGTGTCTGAATGTGTTCGAAAAGTTTATTTTTAAACACTTGCACAAATCGTCAGGGCTACACAGTTCTCAAAGACGTCGTTTGATGTAATCCATTCGACGTAAACTGCCTCAGTTCTGGCAGAGAGATGACTGATATCTTTAGCGTGACAACGCACCAGCACATCGATCCCAATTGGTAAAAGAGTTCCCCACCAAACTTGCTCTAACGTGCTTCCATATCCCCCCTTTATTCACTTGGCTTAACCCCGTGTGACTTTTACCTGTTCCTATCAATGAAAAAATATTTACAGGGACGCCGTTTTGGGTCATTAGATGAGATTAAAGGAGCATCGCAGGAGGCTTTACGGGAGGTTGCGAAAATTGACTTTCAGTTATGCTTCCATAAGTTATACGAACGCTGGCAAGAGTGTATCGTCACCCAAGAGGACGATTTAAAAGGTGGATGTGCTTCGGTGCTGTGAAATATTCCGAGTAAAGTTTTCTACACTTTATCCCTGAGTTTTTGGGTGATACTACGTTTCTTTTTTTAAGAGCCATTTTTGAAATATTGTTTTTTATTTTACATTCGAATTTAAAAAAAATATTAGCAGATGATTGTTCTGAAGTTGCTATTTTTTTTTTTTTTTTTACCTCGAATGCAAACGAGAAAATGCAGTCGAACAAAATCGTTTCCATAAAGTGCAAACGAGCTTCTGTATAAAAACATTTAATCATAAGTCTTTTGACAAAATCAGTTTAGGGTGCGATAGTGATTCTCAAACTGTCAATATTTGCGACCCAATATTCAATCCTAATTCTCATCATGCCCCCTCCCCCTCCATATAAATAGCAATGCATTGAATTCAATAATACTATACTTTGACGTTAAAGCAATAATACGACTTTAACCTCTTAAGTGCCTCCGGCGTATACATACGTCTCGCTCAACCAGTGCGTTAAATACCCCGGGCGTATATATACGTCTTTCCGAAGTACAATCTTTTAAGGGATTGTTATCCATAAAATTATTCTGAAGGCTTTGGAATGCAATAAAGGGACATTGAGAGTGTTTACGAAGGATTTACTTATATCAGAGAAATACATTATTTATTCCTTTCCTTACCCCGTTTTCAATACGTCACAAACATGCACCTACGTGGAAAACGAAGGCATCGGGTAGCGAATCATGTAACTTTTAATCAGCAGTTAAGGGATTATTTGTAAACCGTACAAATTATCAAGATAATTTTTGATTTTTGTATATAATTTTAATATGACAAGCTCGTGGGGTCACTGACAATTATTAAACTTGTTTTTAATTTAGTATTGTTAAATTAACTATAAAAAATACATTGTGCAGTACTGATGCATTTAAAAGTGTATTTAATCGGTGTCAATGTTAATTTCGTTTTTTATTATGCAAAAATATATTTTGTCTGTTCACTTTCAGTAAATTAATAATTTTTTTAAAAAAATAATCCTTTGCTTTTGACTTTCCAATATGCTCGCACCCCTTTCGTAGAATCATGACATCCTTCTTGGGGGTGTGCCCCACAATTGGAGAAACGCTGGGGTACGACTATTGAATAGAAAACACTTCCTGTATGTACAGAGCGTCAATCGAACCCTTCATTAGCCCAGATCACAGGTTCCGAGTCCCTTATGACGAGACATTCCACAATTTGACTAAATTATTTCTCCTTCGCCCAAAATGATCTCGAGCGTTATCCAGCCTCCATTTTAATTCCATATTTGGAAAATATTAATCCCTGTTCACCCGCAGCATACTTTCATTCCTCATAAAGCCTTATCATTAAATATCCACCCAAGGTTAATTATGGACCAATCGGATTAAATTATAAATTATATAACGTGAAAGATAACCTTTTACAAAATCAGAGCCGTATGAAAATTTAATTGTCTGCGCCCCGCGTGGTGAAGCGTCGCCACTGGAATGTTTGAGTAATTTCTAGATGACAGGGGGGATTTCGGTGAAGGATAGCCGCGGTATTTTGTTAATTACACGGGATAAAATGCGATTACCTGTCGTCTGTTTCTGCATTTGTTCTCCCTGCTCTAGAAATTAAATATATTCTTAAATTAATAAAACTTTATTTATACATTGATTGTGAATTGCGAATGCTTAATGGAGCGTTTGCGTGCTGAAGGTCATACGTAAATAATAACGTGTAATTCAGAACTCATTTCGTCCTTGTTAAAGGGTTAAAAAATGTAAAAAAAAAACAATTACGGGTTAATGATTTCTAACACAAAAAAATAAACACTTTTAGATTCCAGTGGAATATTATATCAATAATTTCGTTTAAAATATAAATTCAAATGCTTTTATGCACATGTATAAAAACATCTATACAAACATACCTACATACACAAACACACACATACATACTTACACACGTATACACACATAATTATACACATACATATGCACACACAAAAATACGTACACGCAAACATACACAAACATTCATACACATACGCATACGCATACATAGGTACCAGCATCTACAGACAAATACAGTGGCGTAACGTTCACCCCCGCATAGCGGGGGGAGCCTGACGAATACCAAGAACTAATTAGGGTCCAAAACCAGACTTTGCAGGTTAGCCCTAATATTCTCCGTTACGCCATTGGACTCATATATACACACCCGAACACATATATAGCAACCAGAATCCATCAATTAGAAAAGATATAGTGTCCCACCAAGATAATAAGAAATCTTATGTAAGTTTGGTAATTCCCCAAATCATGTATAGCTTGGAGAGGATGTTCTTCTGCATCTAACTTATTGTTCTTTTCTCAACAAATTATGTTAGGCAGTGAGAATGTTACTTCAGGGGACCTTCCAAACCTAAAGAGTGTTTTTTCAAGGTATAGAAGTTTAATTTGGCATTACTTTCCAAGATGGCGACCGATTTAACAGCTGTCAAGTGATTTATTCTCAGTTTGGTTTGGCAATTCATCAAAACGATCATCAAGCAAGGCGTAGATTCGTCGAATGGGCCCAAAACGAGATTGCCGTTGTTCCCGATTTTCATAAGCGAATTTTGTTTAGCGATGAAGCGCACTTCTGGTTGAATGGCTACGTCAACAAACAAAACTGCCGCATTTGGAGTGAAGCTAATCCACAAGTGTATGTCGAAGCACCGTTACATCCAGAAAAACTGACTGTTTGGTGCGCTTTATGGGCTGGTGGAATCCTTCTTCAAAAACGATGAAGGCCACAACGTTACAGTCAATGGTGATCGGTATAGAGCCATGATTACTAACTTTTTCATTCCTGAATTGAGCAATGATGATGTCCAGGAGCTGTGGTTCCAACAAGACGGCGCAACATGTCACACAGCTCGTGCTACAATCGATTTATTGAAAAACACGTTTGGTGATCGCTGCGGATAAGGCACAAACGCTTGACCATTTGGAAGACAACATTCGCCGTGTTATTGCCGATATATGGCCACAAATGTTGGAAAAAGTCATCGAAAATTGGACGTCCAGATTGGACTACATCCGAGCCAGCTGTGGCAGTCATATGCCAGAAATCATATTTAAAATGTAATGCCACAAGATTATCTTTCGAATAAAAAAAAATCCATGTCAATCGAATAATAATACATCGTTGTTTTATTGCAATTTAAAGTTCTATACCTCTAAAAAAACACCCGTTATAAGAAACTTATGAGCTTATAATCATAATACTGCCAGAATAAAGACAAAATATATTGAGCCGGGACAGAAGATATATATTGCAATAAAATATGGTCGATTGTCGAATAAATAAAATTTAATAATTTCAATAAAGTTTGGTACAATTCTCTTTAATTTTCAGCTCAAAAAATTCAGTTGCTTTTTGAACAACCTGATATGTATGTGTGTGTACTCTTGCCCATTTTAAATGCAACACTATGAAGGAAGAATCTAATAGTCGAAAAGTTTGTACCTTGTGTAGAACGCGATACCAAATACAAATGATAATGCAATGCAGTGCACATTTAAATCAAGTGCACTTCAATAATATGTTCCTGTTTGTGCGTATGTTACTTACAAAAGTGGAACAAAAAAATTTAAGAATATAATCTTCCTCATTGTATCATGCTAAATTTGCATCAGAGACTCTAGTTTATGTTTTAGAAAAATAGAATTATAATTCGAGCCTTTTTTTGAGTTTAAATAAGGACTTAAAGTGAGAGAGCAGACTCATTTGTAAGATGCCATTTGTATATGTGGAGAAACTTTTTTTTAATATGATTAATTTCCAAGAGAAGAATGCCAAAAAATTATGATGATAACTTTTATTAATTGTGTATATCAAGCAATAAGTAAGTATAACTCAATTTTTTTTAGTTATGAAGAGGACACACACACGCATATTTCTTCTCCGTAGTCCTCTCTACCAGAAGGTATAAAAAGGTCCATTAATACTAAGAAATTTTTAGGTAGACCTTTTTAAGAAACTTGAGATATCCATGGGTTCTTGATAAATCAATTTAGAATAAATTGAATAATAGTTTAAAGCAAATATACTCACTGAATTTTTAAATAATGAATGAATTATAAATTTTGCGAAGACAATGTTTAAAAAAATGGCTATGGAGAATGCACTACACTATTGTTTTATTAACATGAGAGACTCCACACCACATTAATATAACAGACTGCGAGGAGTAAGTTAAATTAATGAGATATTTATTGACACAGACGTTAATTAGCGCAAAATTAATTTCAGTGTTTAAGACAACTGTAATTTGAATTTGAGCTGTTAGGTTCCATTGGACAAGTTTGCAATCGCTCTAAATTTATAGTTAACACAAACAGCTAGAATAACTGTCATTAACAAATGGTTAAATTCCATATTGTCAAGCTGTCGGCGAATAGCCATCCTTAAACTACGGAGAAGAGCTATGATTAAATTCAGGTTATGGTTAGTCTTCTAAAAGGCTTGATTTCACTCCTTTTTGGAAATAAATACTCAGTTTATGTATATGTTTTTGACGCTATTGGATTTTTTTCTTTTTTAAACCTGAGAAATTGTGCTGCTCAAAGATCGTTTGATTTTTTTTCCTAGTAAGAGTTTACCTTATAAACGATTAATTCTCGAACTTCCAATACTCACTACGCAATATTACATGATAATTTTCATCATGCCCCCCTCCATACGACAGCAATGCATTGAATGCGATACTTTGACGCTAAATCTACAATACGACATTAACCTCTTAAGTACCACCAGCGTATATAAATGTTTCGCTCAGCTAGTGCGTAAATTGTGCCAGTCGTATATATACGTCTTTCCGAAATACGATATTTTCTGGGCAGTGCTATCTATTTCTTTTGTGTTTTTCGTCTATTAGCCCTGAGCTAGCACCCACCCCCTCTCCTCATTCAACAGCAGCTTTAACAAGCCTTTCCTCTTTTGACTTTGTGATACATACTTTATTTTGTTTTTACGTTACCTAGAAGTCAAATTGTAATCAATTTCATGAATTATAAAAAATCAGAAGTGAGTCTTTAATCTACCCGAAGTAGGCAATTAAATAGTTCAAAATCTGTCAAAAATTAGTTTAAGAAGAGTTTGTTGGATATACAGCAGTGCTTCTCAAACTTTCAATACTGGCACCCCCCCTTTTCGATCACAATTTTTATTGCGCCAACCTTCTACATTAATAATGTACTGAATGCAATAATAATGCCCTTTAACGCTAAAGCTACAATAGGCGATCTTAATTATAAACCATACAAATTAGTAACATAAGTATTAAAATTTTGTATACTACTTTTAAACAAAAATTAAATAAATAAATAAAATAATAGGATAATTATTATGTTATTTTTCCTTTCTCCAATTTTTAAATTGAACATATTGCAAAATGCGGTGCCTGCTTAGAAGACAAAGTATAGATATCTGCTAAATATAGAAAAATAACTCAGAGGGTGAATTTCTAATCATAAGCATTCCTCATAAAAACTTTGCTTTGCAAGACAAGCCCATGGAAGTCGTTAACACTTATTAAACTTGTTCTTATTTTAGTATTAGTTAAAAAGTTATAAAATACTCTGTGCAGCACTGATACATTCAAAGTATACCGGCTAAAGTTCCCGCTCTTTGCACGAGTTCATTTATAAGAAAATAAAACATTATTGATATAATAGCTGAATTGTAAGGAGTGCAAAGCCAAATGCTCGACAATGTTTACAAAAATATAAAATGATTTTTTTAAAATGGTTGCTCAAATTATAATTAGTTTTAGACGAATGGTAATTTTAAGCCTCACAGAATTAGCATTTATATTTGATGTTAAATAATGAACAATAATATAAAATTCCGATGAAGAATAACTGTATTATTTTTAATATTTAAAGCGAAAAGTCTTCAACATGTTTTAGTGGTTCGTTGCCAAAAGCCCTCGTGTAGCTGAACAGTGCGACGTTAATATTCAATCAATCAACATGTTTTAACCCGGGAGCAGGTCGATACGGTCGAGCGGGTTTATTGAGTCACCCTAATCCTTTTTTTTTATAATTACTTTATTGTACACGATACAAATCGTGATTCCAGTGAAGAACTTAATTAAGAGAAAGTTTACTTACCTACTTTCAAGGACTTTTCAATTTTTCTTTGGTAACAAATAAACAGTTTCGCCAGAATTAACGATTTCGTAATCTGAGCGTCCCGCGCGACCACTTCCGGGTAAAAAGTGCATTCATTATGATTATATGAAATTATGTAAAATGTTTTACGCGTTATGCTTTATATGTATAGAATACTCGTAAAAATAAGTCTTGGCCAAGTAATTCTTGAAAATGTGTGTGTGCTCACCATGTTTTTCCAAATATCATAAAACTCTTTTGCATGGAAAAAAGCGTAGCAGAGAAATACATTACTTACAACTTCCCTAAATGAGAATCAAACACATAAGAGAGGGGGCATAACTAACTGTACCAATAACTTAGAAGGTTAAAAAGATTACAGCTGTAATGTGCAGTATTTCAAAAATAATGACAGTGATGAAATTTTTATGTTCCTAATTTTTTTCGATTCTGCGTCTGGTATCTGTTTTTTCTCTGAATGAGTTGTATGTTAGGTTTAAACAGAAAGCGTAATAAAAAAAAGTTCTCATCATGGATTACAGCAAATCAAATAAAAGTTTTTTATTTGGTTATAGGATCAAAGATAGCTAATTGGGTATTGAAGAAATTTTTATTTTTTTGACATAATATCGCGCGCGCGCGTCTATAAATTATATCAGAGTAAAAGTGCATTTTTTATTATGTCTGAAAGTATTTTGTTTTAATTCATTCCAGTAAATTAATTATTTTTAAATCTTTTATTTTCGATATGCTCGCGCCCCCCTCGTAGGGTTATCGCGTCCCTCCAGGGGGCGCACCCCACAGTTTGAGAAACACTGATATACAGTTTTAAAATTCTTTTAAGGAAATAATACAAACAATCTATTGTTTTAAAATTTAGTGGCAACACAAAATTTCTTCCAATAGTTTGGCAATAAAAGATTGTGTTTATACCTATGATTTTAAGTGGAAATTTTAATGTCAATTTTGCTTTAGACAAATCTCTAGAATTGACTGAATTTTTAAAAGACAATTTCTCCTTATCTCTACAAAACAACAGAATAAAATCAACGACAAAATCAAATACTACGATTGATGCAGTCTTTTCGAGATACTTAAGTGATATTGAGTGCAAAACCTACATTTCTTTCTTCAGTTACCCCAAGCCTTTGATAACAAAATTATGTACTGAAGCACCCATAAGCATAATGGAAATAGACTAATAATGATGATACTTTTCTCAAAATACATACAATAAAATGTTTTTTAGTATTATGTATTGAAAATGAAAATGTTGTCTATACTTATACCTCTTCCATCCTTATTATTTTTTTAAATACAGTTTGAAATAATTATGATAATAATAAATTTGTTAATTTTTTATAAGATTACTTCAAAATAAAACTTTATTATACAATTCAATACATGTAAGCCAAAGAAGTTAACTTCTAACGCGTGTTCACACTCTGATACACGTTTTCTTTTCTTTTCTTTTTTATTAATTCAGAATGTATTTTGCTTGTTTACTTTCAATAAATTAATAATTATTTTAAATAATCTTTTGTTTTCAACATGCTCGCACCACCCTCCTATAGATATCATGCCTCTCGAGGGGGGTTCATTTTTTGAGAAACGCTGCCTTAACTGTGGATTAAAAGTTACTCTATTCACTCCCCAGTGCCAAAATGTTTCACATACGTGCACATATTCAGTGTAATGCGGTTAAATAAATAACGTAAATAAGCAAATTTTCTCGAAATTCCTTCGCAAACACTGTCAGGGTCATCTTATTGCATTCCAAAGCCTTAGAAATAATTTTATTGATAGCAACACCAAGAAAATGATCGTACTTCGTAAAAACGTATATATACGACAGAGGCAGCGGTTGAGTGAAACGTATATATACGACAGAGGCAGCGGTTGAGTGAAACGTATATGTACACCGACGGCAGTCAAGGGGTTGAATCAATGCTTCTCAAGCTTTTAATATTTGCGACCCAATATTCAATTATAATTTTCCTCTTCCCCCTCTATACAATAACAATGTATTGAATTTAATAGTACTGTACACTAAAAGTAAAATACGATTTTAACCTCTTATGTGCCACCGGTGTCAATAACGTTTCGCTCATCTAAAGCTTTCGTTGTCCCAGTCGTATGTATACGTGTTTTGGAAGTAGGATCTTTTCTGTGCACTGCCATCCATAAAGTTATTCCGAAGGCTTTGAGATCCCTACAGATCCAGTTTGGCTTAGGAGCTGTCATCAAAATTAAATTGCAAGAACAATTTCACATTGCCAGAGCTTGTGTGCCTCCCTCTGGGAAAGAATCTGGGTGTAAAAATTGCATCGTGGCATTTGATATACCTATGTAGTATAACACTTAAAAGTCATACCGGCTCCCGGGAAGTGTATTACGTATGTAAAGATTCAAACACCAATTCACTACCCCATTTGAAAAAAAAAGTTTTGTGAAAAGAAAAATATAGGATTCTCTCTCTCCAAGTGTATCAAATTTCTCCTTCGTCTCTATAGTCGTGAATAGAAATAAATAATTCCTTTGACAACTGATCATTACCTCTTACTTAATCATGCCATGCTTCTGTAAATCAATATAGAGCTGTTGATTACTTAATTTAAATGTGAAATATTTTTCAGTTAAAATAAACGAACTCTATTTTATTTAAACCTCCGTTACGCGCGCGAATCTCTCAGATACATAGTACAAATAGTTTCGGTACTACCTCCACGCGGTGGGGTGAAACACGTTCCTCCTTCTTCTATCCGCCTTTCATCTCCCCCATTAGGATTCAGTGTCAAGGACGAAGGCGATTTATTCCTATTTCCGTCAGCATGGGGCATTGAATCTGATAGATGCAGCACCTAACAACATCATTTTTTATGACTTTGAACTATTTAGCTAATTTTGATTTTTTTTCTTGTAATATAGTTTAGTTTTCAATTTTATACAAAAATAATTCATAACTATTTTGTGACTTCTGTATAATAGTTTTTTTTGGGGGAGTTGAGAGATACATTTGATGGATGCCATGCGCCTAGTCAGCGGTTATAATTTTTTAAATCCTTAATGTAGCTAGAATAAACTCCCAAAATATCTGTATGGGAATCAAAATCACCCAGAACCTCGTTCACATATCAAGGAAAATTAAGTTACGAACTTTTGAAAGAGCACCTGAGAATACACGTGGTCTGCGTTTAACATTCACATACCTCGTCCGTTTTTATTCAGTATTTATATCTGATACACAATGCCCCCATTCAAGACGAAAGAAAAAAGAGAAACATCCCTTGGAACTTGGAAAAAAAGGTACTTTTCCCTTTTGTTAGGACATCAAAAAATGTTATTAAAATTATGTAATATATTATACGAAAACTCTATGTGCCTTGAAGATTATAAGGATTTTTTTATGAAGATTGCTACAGGGCATCTTAAAATGTAATCAGTGGTGATACAGCGATAACTAACCATTATCGTTTTCATGCCTTTTCTTTTAACTATCTCAATTTCTGATTCTATTTTAAATATTATTCTATGTCAAATATATTTTAATATGTCAAAACCACGAATAAAATGATTAAATCCTTTTCAAACGTAAGTACGGGGAGATGCATTTGAGAGACACCCCGTGCCTAGCGGCGGGTTAAAGAAACGATTTCAATCAAATTTAACACACACGTATTAATCCATATAGGTGCAATCCCCAAATGGAAATTAATTACAACATACCAATTAAAAAATTGTTTCATTACCTAAGTATATATGAAGTCCCTATGCATATTATTTCATTATTTACCAGGGAAAATGTCTCTAGGCGTTGGAAGTAATACATTCAAATGTATTTTCAGTCGCAAAGGTGCAGTTGCCTTTTTATTGATTACTTTTTAAAAAATTAAATAATTATCAATGTTTAATATAAATCAAACCTTTTATTGAATCGTGAATTCCTGTAATTCTCTATTTGCTTAATCCTAAAGCAGATAACTGCTATCAGATCTTTAGAGAATTAATATTTACATAAATATTTACACATTTGTTACAAACAGTTTTGATATTAAATGAAGAATGTTTACATTTTAAATTGTAAGAAATTTTACTATAACT
Source organism: Trichonephila clavipes (assembly GCA_019973935.1). Lineage (NCBI taxonomy): Eukaryota > Metazoa > Arthropoda > Arachnida > Araneae > Nephilidae > Trichonephila > Trichonephila clavipes. The sequence continues at coordinate 24,509 of BMAU01010986.1, forward strand.
GAAACTGAATATTATCTTAAGCGAATTAATTCTAATACATTTGGCTCCCTCGTGTTGCCCTTTTACGTCTTGTAATACAAGGTCTTAAAATTATTTAAACTGTTACACATTGCATTTTACAAACTTTTAATAATTTTAATATCCTTAAGGTTTACACTAGACTACAAAGCCACTTTATTGCATTTTTACTAGAATGGATACAGTTAATATCATAAACTAAATACTTCTTAAACATACTTTCATTCTATGTCTTTTAAGTAGTAATATTTTTGAATATATAAAATGACTCTCATGACAAACAACTATTGAGACTAAAATAATTACTCCACAACTGCATTTAATAAAAGTTCACGCACAGAAATTATTATTGCATGGATCTGGAACAATGCTTTGTATTTTCTTTCGATTCACAATACCTTTAAAAAAATACAAATGCCATAATAATAGCACATACATTAAATGAACCATAATTCAATATGCAGAAATGACGACATTTATAAATGTATGTAATCTCAAAGAAAGAGTGTAATATTTATATCAAATTTGAGTTGAGAGTTATATTTCAATATATAATTCAACATAATTAAGAGTTATTCAAAAATTAGTTATGCATGCACGGTGGATATTACTGTTTAAAGAGAAATAAAATTAAACTATTCCATGATAGTTAGCATTAAAATTTTAAAATGAAAATGGGAGTAATGGAAGAAATTCCGTCGTTAAAATGATTTGTATTTAAAAATATAACTTTTTAAAAAAAGGAAAACCCATTTCCAAACATGATATTGGAGATTAACAGCATTAGGAATGAATAAATGATTTACGAATGCAAATTAATTTCTCGTCGCCATTTTCGCAAATGTTCTCGACGTAATTTACAGTTAAAATATAACCACTCTCTTTAATATACATTCATTGTGAAACCCTTCATAAAATTTGATATTTCCATCACGCGTTTTCACAATGGCCACTACGTTTCCGTTGCCAGGTTTGAGGAGCTGTCATTACATTTTTAATGGGAAATGTCAGCCAAATTGACTCGTAATGTATTCGAAAACACGTAATTGCCATCGCGGAGAACAGAAATTCTAAAACCAAGCGATTTTCATAAGTTTTAATGGTTGGGGAAGAAATGGAGGTAAAAAAAATAATAATTCTGAAATGATAGTAATTTAGGCAGAAAGATTTAGAAGGGAATTATCATCCGAAATTAAATTGAAACTACAAGAAGCAGAATTTTAGATGAAGGCATTGCGTCTATGAAATTTGACAGTTTCAATTTGGTGATTGAGATATTAGTAATTTAAACTCATTTGCTTTTGAAGTTGCGACGCGGATAATGGTTATTGTATCTAAAATGCAATCATCGGAATCCACTGTCTGATAGGCGTTTGTGTCCTTTTAGAAGATAGTTACCTAATGAAATAGTACTGCAGGTACTTACACGTGACCTGCATGAAAATAAGGAAACATCAGAAGATGAAAATGCTTTTAATAGAATTTGAATGGAAATGCTTGAGGAAAAAGAACCAATTTTATATTCTCATTAGGTTATTAGTTAATGTTTTAGAAATTAAACTTAAATAAGTCTCTTTTAAACATGTATTTAGTGTACGGGAAGTTTAAATCATTAGTCGATAAAGCAACGGTGAAAGCATAAATTGTCTAATTTCGACTAAAATAAATTTTGAACTTAAATAATTTTCATTCCTATAAAAAGATTTACTTATAATATATTTCATGAAATATTATGCGTGTTATTACTGATTTTTTTGTTTCCTATCAGGGATCAAGTAAATGAAGAGGTGGCACAGTACAATTCAATCAACAAAATCATTCAAAAATTCAAATAAATTTTTTTAGTCTCAATTATTTTGATACGATCTTCTGAGAATAAAGTTTGGTGAATAGCCCTGTAATATTAACGTAGATGAAGTATTAACGAAAATTACCATACTTTCCTTTAAAATAGACCCCCCATACCTCTGCACCACTGAGATCTGCTTACTATACATGTCCTGAAAACTTTGCAAGAAGTCTTTTTGAGATGGAGTTCGAAAGCCTCGTCACGTTTCATTGCATATCAGAAATATTGTCAAGTCTCTTTCAAAGCGAGTTTGAGTCGTGGGAATAGGAAGATGTCTAGATGATTCAGATCTGGTGAGAATGGTGGATGTTCAATTTTAACCATCCCTTTTTTTGCCAGGAACTATTTGATTATATTGGCTGTGTGAGGGCGAGCATTGTCGTGAACAAGAACCATACACCTTGTTATGAGTACAGAGGGTATACTGCGTTGGCATTTCATGAAACAGGTCAAAATGTCATTGTACCTTGCGGCCTTCATCATCCAGCTATCATGCATACAGATGATGGATGATCTTTCGTGGTTAATTTACTCAATTTTGAAATGTTTTCATCACTGACGGAGGTCACTGGTCTTTAGCTTCAGGTATTGCCAGAAACACTTTTCCAGGATTCCCGAAAACGCTCTAACCACTCGTACACGCACTTTATGGACAGTGCTTGATGTTCATAAACACGTACCAGCATCGAATATGTTTATGTCGGTGTCTTGCCAAGCTTAAAACCAGACTTTAAATTGATCTTTTGTTAGTTTATTTTTGTGTTATCAGTTAAGAAACAACGCACCAGACAAGTACTTTGTAAAATAAGTCTTACATGGAACACAAACGACGCTCAAATGAACAACGTTAGGAGTAGATGGTCAACATCTGCCTCTTCGCAGGTACAGTGTTTGTTTCGTCAGTGTTGACAGATCAATCGTTTTGACTTCATTCACCGAACTTTATTGCCAGAGGTTGTATTATTTTCTATAATACTACAAAATTTGAAAGTTCTAACAATTCTCTTTTTAGCTGTAGAGACTAAATTAACGACTCAGAGACTCTTCTCAATATTATTTTTTCACAAATGAATAGAACCGTTGCACGATATGTAGAGTCTTCTAAATACAAATTAGTAAAAACAAATTCTTTAAATAATATATTTGAAACAGTGTTGTCTATGAAAAATAGGAAGATCAGTGGAATACTTGGCTTCAAACTGGTCTCCAAATAAGATCAGAAAGGTGCCTTAACTATTACGTTGTCTTGTGTGTTCAGAAAGCGGTGAACAAAAGAGATCGCCAAATATAAAAGCCAAGCAACCTTATTTTATTTGTCCGTTTGCAGATTTTATCGCTGCCAGCTCTCAAGCTGGCTGGAAAACCGTTTCGGAGCAATGAATCGAAACTAAGCAACGGAACCAGTTCACTGAATCTCCACTGCACTGAAGGGAAATTTATAAGCGTTTTACGACGGCCCTACAGAAATCACGCGGGGATAAATCCCTGAGTAAAAATAAATGATTCCGATGCATAATGCATAAAAGAACCTCTGATTGTTTCAACCGAACGTTGATTTTATCGATGTTCATTTCATTTCACTTCAATTGCATTATTTTTTCGCTTGGTTCCCAGAGTGAAAAATTATTGGGGCTTTTTTTTTTATTTATTTATAGTCGTGAAGGGGATGGGTTGGGATGAAATGCAAGGTGGATTTTTATGTTATCTGCCGACCGATGTCTATGGATTTTCTATCTGAGCGCATCCACTTATTTCATATGAGATTTATTTGAGAAATATGGGTAATGATTTTAAACTCCGGTAGGAAAACATTTAAGGGAAATGGGCTTTTTATTTATACTTCAAAAGTAAACTGTTTTATCAGGAAGTGCATTTTATCACGCAGGAAAAAATGACCTTGTTTCCTATGGATGTAAGCGGAAGGAACAAATCCTGGCTCAGGCGATGATACTGGGTTATAAAACAAAACGAGTTAAATTTTAGACCGGAGCTATTTTTTTCTCTATTTTTTAACAGTGCAATATATAATTTGACATTGCAGCATTTTATAAAAATACTAGGGTAAAAATGACTTAAAAATATAGACTATATCAGCGCTTCTCAAAACTGTGGGGTGCGCCCCCTAGGGGGGCGTGTTAACCCTAGAAGGGGGGCTCGAGCATATTGTGTGTGTGTGTGTGAAAAGTCAAAAACAAAAAATTATTTCACAAAATTTTGAATTTTTTGAAAGGAAAACAAACAATACACTCTGTCATAGTAAAAAAATACATTTACACTGATATAATACACTTATATAAGTATTAGTACTGCACTATGAACTTTATAATCATCTTAACAATAGTAAGCTAAGAACAAGCTTAATAATTACCAGTGACCGCACCGTTTGGTTATACATAAAATTATATTCCAGAATTAACTCTTATTCGGATCACGTACGGCTTATAATTAATCCCATAGCTGCTCATTAAAAGTTATGTGATTCACTCTCCAATGCCACTATTGCACGCATGTGTATTTGGGAGGAGGGAGAAAGGGAAAATAAATAAATCCTTCTCAAACAATGTTCAAGTCATTTCATTGCATTCCAAAGTCTTCGAAATAATTTTATGGATAGTAGTGAACATGTTTCGGATAGACGTATATATACGTCCGGGGTAATTAACACACTAGCTGAGCGAGACGTTTATATGTGTCGGTGGTGAAGAGGTTAAAGTCGTGTTGTAGCTTTAGCGTCAAAGTATCGTATTATCGAATTCAATACATCATTATTGAATGGAGGGGGACGCGATGAAAATAATGATTCAATATTGGGTCACAAGTATTGAAAGCTTGAGAAGCACTGGACTATACAGTGCGTATGTAATTAAATTGGGAGCTAAATGTCAACATTGTGCATAATGGATAAAATGCTTCATAGTACAGATAAGATATGTTTGTACTGAAACTACACAGAGTTAGCACAGTGCTCCTCAAATTTAAAGCATTTGCGACCCAATAGTCGATCATAATTTTCATCGCACCCCACTTCCCCACCACTGCATTTCATTCATTAAATATTATACTTTTAAGCTAAGGCTTCAATACTACTTTAAGGGGACAGGTACGATTTACACATTTTTTTTGTAATTTAATGATTTTCAAAATTTTTTTGGTTGCCTCTTATGCATAGGTATTGTGTAAAACAGATTTTGTGCACAAAACTGTATAAAAATCTAACCATTTAATTTTTTAAGGAAAAAATTTAAAATGCATCAAATGATTTTAAAATGCCTCGTACAAAAAATGACATACACACATGAAATTTGATTTTCAAGTATGTCAAACTATGCATGATAAAAGTTGGTATGAGTTTTGTGATAACATGACTGGTATTAGTGCAATACTTCTTTTAAAGAATGCTTATTGAAAATTTCTTAAGAAATGTATAAATTCTAACTTCAATTATTATTATTTTTTAAAAATAAACGTTCCTTTAATTTATAACTGCATACCAAATTTTGTAACTTCTATTATCAGCAATAGTTAGAAAAAATATTAAAGCATTAGGCACTATAGCAAAAAAAAAACTTTAAAATTTTAAAAATGAAGACAAACTATCTATTCTATCTTTCTGAGATAAGTCAGTTTAAAGTTTTGATTTGCATTGGGGTGTAAATAAAAACGAACGTAAAAGTAACCATAAGTCAGCTGTTTTTAATCGTAGAGGTTTCAAATTTAGTGAGATATTAGGAAAATATTTAAAGGAGAATTCAAGTTAAAAATATAGATTAGACTTTTTGATCTGTTTCTGTCAATTGAATCGTGTTGTCCCCTTAATCTCTTAAGTGCCACTAGCATATAGTAACATCTCGCTCATCCAAAGCGTTTATTGTCCCAGACTTATAAATACTTCTTTCCGAAGGATGAACTTTTCTGTGCACTGCCACCCATAAAATTATTTGGAATGCAATAAGAGGACCTTGACAGTGTTTGCGAAGAATTTACTTGCTTCAGAGGATAGGTTTCTTTCTTTCTTTTCTACACCGCATCCCCCCAATACACCAAAACGCTTGCCTATGTGGAAAACGTTCTCATTGGGGAGCGAATCGCGTCATTTTTATCCGGCAGTTAAGGGATTAATTCTAAACCGTATACTTTATCAAGATAAAGTGTTAATTATTGTATATCATTTTATGCATTACAAGCCCATGGGGTCACTGATAATTATTAAACTTGTCCTTAACTTAGTAATGTTATCTTATAAAATACATTGTGCACAGTACTGATAAATTTCGAAAAGTTTTCAGTAAATCTCTCATTTGTCATTTTATCAAAACGGATTTAATAATTGTAAGTTAAACGGGAAAAGTTATGCAAAATCGATACTTTTTAAATCGAATTCTGCGTTGCTGTAGTGCTGAGACGCAAATTACAGCAACAAAAACAGTACCATATATTTAGTCACATTTGGCTATCTACAATGAGACACTTTCCCTACGTACTTTTGAGTAACTTTTTTATAAACCACTAAACTAACGTAAAATCATTTAACGTTTAACTGTATCTATTACCAAAAATAAACGTTTTAAAATAAACAAAAGAAAGGACGAGGAAAAACATGTTCCCAGAACACAAAGTATAACAGTCACTGGTTTTTAATTTCGTCATAACACTCTATTACCGTACCGAAACGAGTTATCGGGTACCACTTAAAAAGAAAAGCATTCAACCACAGCTCGACTAATGAAGGTATAATGCATAATTTAAACTAGTGCGCCACTCAATAACTAAATTAGCCCCCAAACCGTGCTGGGGGCTGGAAGATAAATTCCGACTTTTAACGACATCCCACGACAAGTGCCGAAGAAAAGAAGAAGGATTCCAGAAATATGTAAATGAAGCGAGGTCCGACTCGATAATGACTGTTCATATTTGAATACTTCATCATCATTAGAATAAAATGCGAATTGTAAGACATACACCGGGACATTGTGGGGTAATCATTTTTGGGGTGGCTACGGCCCGTATGCAAATGGAACGCCGTCTCATCGGATATCCTCACGCTACTCCGGGCTAATTGCCTGATTATGCGGAAAGGAAATGAAGAAATTAGATCGGAACACATCGAATGGAATTATTCGGTTGCTTCTAGGTCCTACTCGACCCATCTCTTTAACTATACCTCATTAATAGTTCTGCGGAAAGGATTTTTTTAATTGTTATTGCCCTCCCTGTAATGTAAAAAGGACGAGGCTTTTAGCAAAATGATTGGCTTGCGTTCAGATTTGATTCTTCTTCGATATCATACTCGGAAATGTCCTGTTAAGATAATACTATTTATATTCTTTTGCCATAAATAAGGCTTGAAACTATTTTTGTGTCTGGTGATACACCAGTGCTTCTCAAATTTTCAATATTTGCGCCCTAATATTCAACCATATTTTTTCATCGTGCAACTCCATCAAATAGATAACAATGTATAGAATTCAATCATACTATACTTCGACACTAAAGCTACAATACGAATTTGTCTTAAGGGTCACCAGCGTATATAAACGTCTCACTCAGGCAACGCGTTAATTGCCCCAAACGTATATATGCGTCTTTCCAAAGTAAGATTTTTTTCTGTGCTCTGCTATCTATAAAATTATTCCGAAGGCTTTGGAAAGCAATAAAACGACCTTGACAGCGTTTGCGAAGAATTTTCTTATTTCAGAGGATTTCCTTATAATAATACCTTTTCTTCCCCCACCTCCCATGCATCCCACACGCTCGCCTGCGCAAAAAATGGTGACATTAGGGAGTGAATGGCGTAACTTTTAATCGGCAGTTAAGGAATTAATTGTAAACCGTACAAATTATCAAGATAAGCGTCAATTTTGATATAAAATTTTATATATGACAATTTTATGTGTGACATAATTATTTGTTGTTTGTTTAGTTTTGTTAAAGTAACTATAAGTACTAAAGAACAATGTGCTAAAGTACACAACTAATAACTAAAGTACACTGTGCAGTACTGATACCTTTATGAATGTATTACATCAGTGCAAATATTGATTTTATTTTTACAACGCCAGAACGTATTTTGTGTGATTGCTAACTTTCAGTAAATCAAAATTTTTCATAAAAATAATATTTGTTTCAGATTTTTCAATAGGCTCGCAAACTTCTGGTGGAGTTATCACGCCCCCTTAAAGGGGCACGCTCCATAGTTTGAGTAACCCTGTGATACACAGTAATACATAAATTTGGAATTATTATTTTCAGTAACAAAAATGAGCACGTTCAGTAAAAGCTTTAAGATCTTAAAACATTTAATAAATTCATAATTTGATAGTGATTATTTGAATTGTTCATACTTAACAAAAATAAGATGAAATGTATGTCACAACTTTCATACAAAAATTATTACTTAAAAAGAGATATTAAACTAAGAGATGCTGCTTCCAAAGTAAAAAAAAAATTAATCTTGAACAAATAATTATAGATTTGGTGGCAGTCGTACAGCACTGTACGTTTTCGATGCGGGTACTGTCAACTCACTGCGTTATGGGAATGAAATCCTGGAAACTTATGTGTGGTTTTACTTGGTGCTATGGGCCTGAACTACATTTTTGTGGAAGATAATGAGCGGGGTTACAGAGAACTCACATTGTTGATGAATTTCATCAAGGAGTGGATATTCGCCATATGAATTGGTTCTCGCGGTCTCCGGCTCAAAATTCTATTGAATATGTTTGGGATGGTATAGGAAAAGCCATTTTTTGAGTGTAGCTCCCCTCACAGCCCCTCCCCCCAGGAAAGTCCATGTTTTGGAAAATGATCTATGTTGCTACAAATACATATTGACACCCTCATAAACAGTATAGTGGCTCGCTGTGAGGCTTGTATAGCAATTCACAGTCCATATTACGCTGACTTTTTCTGAGGTAAATGCTTTATCTCTGATTCATGATTTCACACTTTTTGTTATGACTCGAATTATAATTCACAATTAAAATCTTTTCCTATTGTTATGTTGCTATATTTCAGGGATAGGCATGAAGTTGATCAAGATTGACCGGTGGACCGGCAAGACATTTTGATTTGACCACCTTTACTAAAACATAAGACGAGCATACTTAAAGATATATATTTATTGAGCACCGGTGCCAGCTACACCGGAGAATCAGCTTTTCACAATCAGTGTAACTATGTTTACTTAAGCAAATGATTCGATAAACAAGTACCGTCGCCAAAAACCCTCGAGTAGCTGAAGAGTGCGTAGTTATTAATGTTCACTCACTCGATAAGCAAGTATAAGACACATGTATCTTCAATGGATGCGAACGATGTCCCGTAATACGTTTATCTGCCGTTTTGGAGGAAACGTTATCAGAAAAGAAAGGAATTTTTCCCCACACGTGCTGACTGAAGCGGAGAATTAATGCTGAAGATTTGCTCTTTCCGCTATAGCACGGGATGGACTGTTGAGACATCATACCACACCACGTTTTTTCCCGAGATTGTGTTCTAGAGTTGCTGTCATGCCTCGCGATGTCCCGGGAATCGACAGTGAACAAATATAAGTACACAAGTCGGTTTCAGATTCATCAGTCTATGTATGTTTTCTGCAAGCTGTATTGAATACGTTCACCTACCGTGGTCCAGCATTTGCTCATAGCTGTTCAAGTATTTAACTCGACAAATTTATGTTACTTATGTTTTTTAGTATAAATTGTAATCTGTCATATTTTAAAAGAGGGGCTCAATGTCGAAAATAAGTTTTAAGAAAAGAAAACATACGAATTGTAATACCTACGCCACACCTTAAAAATATTAGAAGTACACCGTACTGTAAAAGTAAGCCCATCCCTGCTATATTCTTTCTAACAGTGCAATGTGTTTCTCAGCCAAATTTTGTGGCAACACAGTAAATAGTTCATTAGTTTTCATAGATTTTATGTTTATGACCTTAATTAGGACATGAGGGAATATATAATTTTTAAACCTCTTTTGAAATTTTATTGTTGTATAATTAACAGTCTGGTGAATTATTATTATGGCAATGGGTTTATTCAGAGCACACGCCATAGCTATGCATATTACTTGATTATGATTTAAAGGGAATATCTTAAGGGCCCTTTGTATAAGCCAACTTGGGTTGTCATTAACAGAATGAGCCGTCACTTGCGACCCAGTTATGAATACAAACCACCTACGTCCCCTCATACCTGTCGTTTAGAGCAGTGGTCTCCAACCCCCGATCCGTGAATCAAATACTACTGGTCCGCACAAGAAACATTAAATTATTTCCATTTTATTTATTGCGGCACATTTGTCTTGGGTTTGGGCTACTTTTTTATGAAAATCACTTTATATTTATTTTTGGTGCAGCTATATTTTATTCTAAAGGCACGTTTAAATACCATTAAAATAAATTATTAAAACAAAACAATCGAAAATATAAACAATCAACGTCCTCCCCCTCAGCGGGCCACGGTAAAATTATCCAACGTTGACCGGTCCGAGGCGATAAAAAGGTTGGGGAACACTGATTTGGAAGAGCTAATGCACGCTGATTTAGACCAAGTTTAGTTCCCATATTTGCGGAGTAAGGAACTTAGAAGTGTATAGAATAAGATACAAGCGACGCCAACATCACTACCTATCCTTTGCGACTAGCCCTCTTCTTTGCTTCGGAATGCAACATTAAAAAACTATCAATCACGTTATGGAACATTCAGTTTATAAGATACATAATAACAAAGAGCTATTGGTTATGTAATATATCGGTTATTTTCCAAACAAACAATACATAGAGTTGACGATTTTAAATGAATTTTATCTTCAAATTTACGTTTCAGGGATGGAAATATTTGTAGATATTTTTAATGCAATCGTAATCCAGAATAAACACACATGCGTAAAGACTGTGCGTCAAATTTTTATTAAAATACCCAGCCGTTGATTACAAAGGCAAGTTTTTAAGTAATACATGCAAGTGCAATGTTGTTTTCCTAACAGAAAATATTGCTTGTCCATTGAGAGGAAACATTTGACTCACCACCGTGTTTGAATAAATTTATTTGCGCTAAAATAAAAGGAAAATGCTGTTGTTGACAGTCATCTATCATTCTGATTGCTGACACACGTTGAAAGTCGCCCGTGTAAAGACAACCCACTTGTTTACTCGTTAAATAGCAATCAATTAGCATTGTGTGGACACAGAGGAAGGAAAAAAAAAAACTTTGCGTTTCTTTTCCTACTTTGTTTTTCTTTCGACGTTTCGATACGAGAATTTGCACGCATAATTGACTGTGTTTGTGTTATACCCTGACTGTATATAATGAAATAGGTTTCAATATGTAGCACCACACATATTTTTGAAAAATAATTTTTAATAAAATTTCTATAGTTACACATTATATAATGTTGGTCCTTTATCGATTAAACATAGAAAAATTGCCGAAAAAAACACTTTTTAATAGTTAGCCTTAACCTCTACTTCAATGAAACCGTTGGAAGTGTTAGCTAATGTCAGACTGTTCCAATCTGGCAAAGCAAACATTATAAAAAGAAATTGATTCCAGATTTACAAGTATGACTTTAAATACTAGCAAATACGATTTTCAGTTACCAAAATAACATTTACAATTATAAAAAATATTCAAAATATGAATACACAATAAATCATTAAATTATAAATGAATAAAAAAACATGAAGCTCATTTAAAAAATTAATAATAATTTTTCGATGTAAAATATGTTCTATAATTTTATTATTTCATTTGTTAAGCTACATTCTGTTTATTAAATTTCTGCTTATTTATTAGATTTTCTTAAATCTGATTCGGCTTGTGCAGTTGAGGAAAAAGTGAACAATGGGCTTAATTGTTCACTTCTTTCCCAACACAATCACGTGATCCCATTGAATTCAAACAAATGTTAAACAACTTGTTGTTCTATTTGTTAAACTTAGATAAAAATTTCAAAGTAATAACGTGCTAAATAAACCATTAAATAAAATGCCAAACAAATGTTTCTTCAAAAGCACAAAATTAATTGTACTTTGTAAATGTTGTAAGAACCAGAAGCCATTTCTATAAACTTTCTTTAGATAAAATTTCAAATTATGAACAATATGTTTAATTGGGTTTTTAAAATATATCCTTTAAATTAATAATGATCTCATTAATTAAAAAAATTTTTAAAAAAGAATTATTTTTAATGTTCTTATTAAAAAATAAAATCTTTAATGAGACTTTAAACACAAACATTTACTTTTAAATAAAATCTCTGACAAGGAATCTTCAATTTAAATAAAATGCAATCTCCCTTGTATACTTTACTATTTCGTTTACTTTTTAAGAGAAGTTGATTGGAAATTGAATTAAATTTCGAAAAGTCAAAAGGTTGGCAAGTTCCTATAGAAGCGGGGGAACTGATTAGCTGGAAACATAAGATAGCTTTTATCGTGTGGCTATGATGTCACATGACTTATTGAATTGATTGACCAGAATCACGTGATTACCATTATCATGTGGCTATGACGTTATATGAATGTAGCCCATTATTGTCCCAGTAATTAAAGTAAACTCAGTGGCGCAACAGTTCATAAAGACCTAAGCATACAGTGCCCATCTCAGTATATGTGACCATGGGTACTAAGGTGTATGAGCAGATCTCCCGATCAGGTGGTCAGTCTGAGTCCCAATAATACTGCCGACCAATTTCACCAAAGTAAAACACCTCAACTGCAAAAACGTCGCCTAATGCAAAACGGTTTCCACTATTGGCAACATATTGTGGCATTTAGCGACGTCTTTTGATCGGACTAAACAGTTTGACGGTATAAAACGAAAGTACCAATATTTTAAATAATATATTATGACATTGAACTTTTATATATAATAAAAAATTGCAGTCAAACAAATACATTCTGAAAGGCTTCGGCTAATGGATTGATTCGCACGTCTCACATTAGAGCAACTCGAAAGTTACTGGCAGAATGCCAAAGAGGGGCTATCTTACTCTAGTTTAAAATCTACAAATCACCATCCCCCGGGAAACAAGCATTTGAACTCGATTTTTAATAATAAAAAAGATATTTTTAACTGAATAATACAAGTTTTAACAAAATTGGTTTCGAAGTACAAGGGTGTATAAAAGGTACAAAAGAAATACCGAACAAAAAAATAATCTTAAATTTGATCAAAAAGCAAATGCAACAACGGAAATGGCGCTTTAATTTCTAAAATTACATCGCTTCAGCGGAAGGGATGACTTATAACCTTGACAGATTTAATTGGTTTCAGCCTCTCTGCACGGTGTGTTAAAACTTGGGACGTATTCAAAAATAAAACGCTTGCTAAATTTTAAAAACTAATACATCCAGTATCCTAATTGAAATCAGAACCACCCTCGGCATACATCTAAATTTTTGTTATGTTTGGAATCTGTGTCCTGACTATTTATTAAATATGTACAATAAAGCAACGCGACGGCTATTGGAGATGGACTCCATAATTTTGAACCACGGTTAAATGCAAGGGAAAAATGATACCTGAGCTGGCCCGTTCCTTTTCCAAACTAGGCCAAAAGAACAATCGCGGCAATCGTGGTCAATCACGGCAACAACTCTATCGTGAAATATCTGTATCGCTTTTAACAAGTTTTTTTTTTGCAAAACAAAGGTATAATTCAAGGTACTATACATTGTATAATACCTTGTATTATACAAAGTATCTTTCTTTATACTTAGTATATACAAGGTATATACTGGTTTATTATGCTTTCACCCGCGAGTGGTCGTGCTGAGCATAGCTCATGCATAGCTCATGAAATCTTTAATATTAGGAAAGCTATTTATTTGTTACCAAAGTCCTTGTCAGTATACTCCTATACGGCAGTCTTCATGGGAACTAAAATGCATTTTCTACATAACTCTCTTTTTTGGGGGAGTGACAAACGATTTTTTTACAGTCTTAAGGTATTTGGAGTGACTGAGTTTACCACGTGGCCACTTTTGTTCCAAAATATTTTGTATGGACAGGCTACATATTTTCCTTTAAATGACTAGATGGTTTTGATTGTTGTGTTGTACGACTATTATGGCTTATAAATGTAAATGAATAGAATATTAAAAAAAAAAGAAGTAGGCAAAAACACACACGCGTGATATTCTATTGGATGAAGTTGAAGCTAATCAATCATGGTAAGAATCTGATGAAATAATTGATATCAATCGTACTAGCAAAAGTAAATTCGGGAAAAGAGATGATCATGAAATTTTTGAGTTGAAAGGAAAATGTTCAAACGTAACCTAAAAAACTCCATCAAGAAACATATAAAGCCACAAGACACGCTGCATCCTGTCAAAAAGACACAAGAGGAAAAAAAATAATTTGCACAAAACATGACACTTTTGCTTGAAAGTATCATTCCTGTAATATTAGCGAATAGTGTCTGTGATTTGTGTCTTTTATTAAAGTCACGCACATTTGAAACATTTTAGTTCAGCTTAATTCCATTTTTTTCCCTCAAATTAGTGAAGAAAACTTGAAAAGTCCTTAAAAGTAGGTGAGTGTACTTTTGCTTAGTTAAATTATTCATTGGAATTACGATTTTTATCGTGTACCGTAAAAATAATTATAAAAAAAAGGTTTGGTGTGACTCTCTATCACCCCGCGCGCCATCAACGTTAATATCGAGTGCGCGCCTTCTCTCAGGTTAAGATACTTACAAATTTAAGTTCAAATTTGAGCCCTCTACTAAAATTTTATTTTAATTAATTACTGATAAGTACATACTAAGTTTAGTATAGCAAACTGGGGTTATTTTACCATAAAAAGTAGAATGCTAAAATAATGACGTAATTAACAAAGACTCATGATGACGAAATCTATTTCGGTACAAACTTTCAAGATGGAAACTTCAAGCACAACAAAAATCTAAAAACTGGAAGCCAAGATAATAAAAATAAGATAAAACAAACTGAATCGCGCTAGTCGAAGACAAAATAACACTTTAACAACCTGTGAACAGAAATTAACGCTTTGACACAGAGTGGCGAAATCTCAAACAAAGTTCAAGAAACCGTGACGAATGACAAAAAGCAAAAAAAAAAAAAAAAAAAAAAAAAAAAAAAATCGCATTTAATGCTATAAAGGACTTTTCAGCTCGTTACACCGTCAAGAAAACATTCTTCAAACAAAAAGAAAAGGGGAAAAATAGCGAGAAGGGGAAAAGATATGAAACCGAACAAAAATCCATTAAAAATAGAATAAAATACTAAGAATTCTGGGAGAGATTTCATTGTATGCGTCAGCTCGCTGTTCAGAATCATTGTTACGATTCCCGTCGAAAATTAAAGCATTCTTTTCACTGGAGAACTTCATTAGTGCAGGAAATCCTGAAGAAATATCCCTCGCCTAAAAATTCTTCCCCCATTCTTTATTCTTTTTTTCCCGTTTTGAGTCTCTTAATGAGCGCCGATAAATAGCAGCATCCACCGTGACAGGGAAGGAAAAAGGGAAAAAAGATACAAAAGGGAAGAAAAATCCTTCAGCCTCATAAAAAGGGGAACAATGACACTGCAGAGTACAAGAGAAAGTGCACAGGTGAATGTTAAGATATTCGGAGATCAGGAACTGATCGTTGAAAGATCCGAGATATATTTCCAGGATTGGGGGTAGTTGCTTTCAAAGTGTCTACTGAATTTCCCCGAGTCTCTTCCTGCCGTTTTATTAAGGATGACTTACGGTACTTATGTGATCCGGTTTAGGAGAGGGAATTGCATATATCCATCTTGAAATATGCTTATATTTTTGGAATTTTTTCGTTCTATTTTCAGATCCTCGCTTAAATGTCTCTTAATTTTCTTCGAACATATAATTTGGGTTAAAACTCATGGTTTAATTTTTCTCACTTTTTTATTATTAAATTTATTTCAGTTCTTAAAAGAATTTTTTTATTTTTAAAGAAAATTTGTTTCTATAGGAAATAATAATGATAATTCTAAAGATATAACTAAAGAACAAAAACTGGTACAATCAATTTAAAAAAAAGTTCCTGAAATAAATTCTTTTAACTTTTTAACGGTCGCATAATTTTGAAGGAAACGGTCACAAAAGTGCCTATTTTTTTTATTCAAGAAAATTATATAAAACTAAATGTGTGTTCCATATATATAAATATAAATTTTGGGTAAATTTTTAGCTTGAAACACAGAAAACTAATTTTTTAAGAAAAGTCAACGCTTAGGGTTATTATGACTGAATGTTGGTTTTCCTGCAAAGTAAAAAAAAATTATAAAAACATGTGTTTTAAATAATAAAGGAGAAAATTTTTACTCTAATGCATGACGTAAAAACCCAAAAGTAGTTTTTTCTTGTGAGATAAATTTGAAAGAATGAATAAAAAGGCCAACATCACAGGTAACAGTACAAATCCATCATCACTGCTCCCAGATTCACTAACTGAACTTTAAAAAAACCCAGTTATTTCAGAATCACTCGCGGATCCATTTATACTAAAGGAAGAATCCGACTCACTACCTGACTACAGGTATTGTCCACGTCACTTAACCATGGTTCCAGATTACGTGGTCCGTCACCAAAAGCTCTCGTGTAGCTGAGCAATGCGACGTTAATATTCACTCACTCGATAAATACACTATGGAATTTGATTTGATTTTAATTTACGTCGCAATCGTGAATAAAAAACATTTTAAAGCCCTCAATCGAGCTGAAATTTTATTTACATGTTGTTGTTGTCGTGTGTTTATTACTGGGATACTTACGAAAGACATGAGATAGATGAACTGACACATTAAACACAACCACAGAAGAATACAGATTTTATTACAAACGATGATCCCAGCGTATAACAAGATGAGGTGCGCTGCTTTTCCTTTCGAGACTGGAATCCATTTCAGGCGAAAGACCGACTTCTTCTCCGAAGGAGTTACAACCAAATCTTACTCGGGATTCGAACCCGAACCCACTCGGTTACAAGCCGAGGGTCATAGCCACCATACTGGCTAAACGACAATTTTATTTACATGATTATTTTGAATGACAATACAATAATTTATTTATAATTAATAAAAAGTAATTGATTAAAACTAATTATTTAAGGAATTACAAAAACAGCCACGTTGGCATCATTTTTGGCGACTTGTGTCAAAACTTTAAAACATTTTCTTTTTCTCACGGTTTAAAGCAGTTAGTAGAACTGGAATTTTATATATTTATATAATTAATAAAAATGAATTATCACTTAATGTTGTGATTCTGTCTTATGTATATACATATTTATATTAATTGTAACTATTTAATAAAAAAGTAGGTAAAATAAAAATTTTCTTTGTTCATCTAAGTAGAAATAGACTTAATTTTTTTTATACTACTTGTGTTCTCAAGTAGCTTGACTAACAGCAGAAAATGTATTTGACATTACAGCCCTTTGTGATTCATACAATATCTTCATTTTCAAACATTCTTCTGTCAATATTATGGCTGAGGTACACAATGAATATCAGATAACTATTACTATAATTACTCAATTGTAATCATTACTTTTCAATGTCAACATGCGGTACCTGAAGCCTATTATTTCAGAAGCCACGTTCGAAGAAAACATAAATTTCCCATGACGAAAATGCAAGACAAATGCTTCAAACTATTTGTGTAATAAATCAAAAGAAAAAAAACGAGAGCATAACCAGCCAATAAGCGATCATTACCACAAAGTTTCTTGAAAAACACAATCAAACAAAATCATCAATAACCAATCTGGATCGATAATAGGTAATTACATCTTGAGTGGGCTGACATTAGTTGCGTGTCAGCATTTTTCTCCATTGAAATGTCGCCAATACCACAAGATAGAAATTGATGACGTCTACTCTCATAACGAGCCATCAAGGCACACAAAACATCAACTATTTCGCCCAAAATAAAAACCACAGCAAACAACCAAACCTTCACTTTTCAGCCAACAATATATCCGCATACATTGTGCCAAAAACTTCTGTAATACATCACTTCATGGTTTGGAGATTTTTTTCTTTCTTTACTATGGTGGATACTTTTTTTTCCCCTGTTACCTCCGGTGGTTATTGAGCGAGTGTAACTTTTCTTGGTGAGAGTGGATGGTAAATCTGTTTCCCTAACACGCCAAACGATGGAGACATCAATCATAATCGTAATCCTTCAGTTGAGGACGGTAATCTGACCAGTCTTCAAAGGCTGATCTTTGAAGGGGACGCACAGAAAGAAAGAGATATGTGTTTGGAGAGGTAACAAAGAAAAAGGGTTTGATTGGATGAGCAGGACACGTGACCCGTCAACATCTTTGTCTTCGATAGAAAAGTATTTCAGGATGGATTAATAAATCTATGAAACATGTCACGTATTTTTTTCAAGTTTTATGGTCTGTGTGTTGATATATATATATCAACACACACACACATATATATATATATATATATATATATATATATATTTGTATATGCATATGTATATATATATATATATGTATATACATATGTATATATACCGGGTGATCAAAAAGTCAGTATAAATTTGAAAAATTCATAAATCAGGGAATAATGTAGATAGAGAGGTAAAAATTGACACACATGCTTGGAATGACATGGGGTTTTATGAGAACAAAAAAAAAAAAAAATAATAAAGTTCACAAAATGTCCGACAGATGGCGCTGGAAAACAAAACGTCAGTGACTGCGCATGAAAATCGCGTAGAAAAGGGGCTGTCATGAGAGAGAGAATCAGTTGCACCAGCTGTCGCAGCATGTTGACGTTACCTGAAAAGGCACTGTTAGTGAAGCTGTATTATCAGAATGGGGAATGTGCTAGTGCAGCGTTACGTTCCTATCGCCATACGAAGGGGAAGAAGGGGTAAAGGTCCGTTGACAAATGCATCTGTGGCGAGAATGATTTCGAAGTTCGAAGCGACGGGTTGTTTAAACGATAGACCCAGTAGTGGACGACCGAGCACACGGCGGAATGCTGCTCAGACGGTTAAGGATGAAATGGAGACTGTAGCGGGTTCGTCTACGCACGGGGAAGTTAGCGCCCGTGCAGTCGCACGTCGCACCGGCATTCCACACACTACTGTTTGGTTGGCACTTAGGCGTACCCTCCGATGCTATCCGTACAAAATCCATCGGCATCATGAATTGTTACCTGGCGATTCCGTGAATCGGAGGGCATTTGCGGTGTGGGCGTTTCAAAAGATGGCGGAAGATGACGATTGGTTGGGTAACTTGTGGACCGACGAAGCTCATTTCACGCTCCGAGGGTCTGTCAACACCCACAACTGCAGAATTTGGGCTACTGAAAATCCTAGAACTGTCGTGGAAACTCCATTGCACGACGAGAAAGTCACGGTATGGGTTGGATTTTCCACATCTACCGTTATCGGGCCTTTTTTCTTCGAGGAAATGCGTGATTCTGGTTTTGTAACTGCTACCGTGACGGGTGAGTGGTACGGCGATATGTTACAGAATCGCATCATCCCCAGCCTGGCTGATAAACACCTGCTGGAACGTACGATTTTTATGCAGGATGGCGCTCCACCCCATATTGCTAGACGCGTGAAAGATCTCTTGCTCAGGTCGTTTGGTGATGATCGTGTGCTCAGCCACCACTTTCATCATGCTTGGCCTACCAGGTCCCCAGATCTCAGTCCGTGCGATTATTGGCTTTGGGGTTATCTGAAGTCGCAAGTGTATCGTGATCTACCGACATCTCTAGGGATGCTGAAAGACAACATCCGACTCCAATGCCTCACCATAACTCCGGACATGCTTTACAGTGCTGTTCACAACATTATTCCTAGACTGCAGCTATTGTTGAGGAATGATGGTGGACATATTGAGCATTTCCTGTAAAGAACATCATCTTTTCTTTGTCTTAATTTGTTACGTTAATTATTGCTTTTCTTATCAGATGAAGCACCATCTGTCGGACATTTTATGAACTTTATTTTTTTTTTGTTCTAATAAAACCCCATGTCATTCCAAGCATGTGTGTCAATTTTTACTTCTCTATCTACATTATTCCGTGATTTATGAATTTTTCAAATTTATACTGACTTTTTGATCACCCGGTATATAAATATATATATATATATATATATATATATATATATATATATATATATATATATATATATATGTATATATATATAAATATATGTATATATATATATATATATATATATATATATATATATATATATATATATATATATATATATATATATATATATATATATATATATGTGTGTGTTCCCTTAGTGATAAATAATTAGAATTGAATCAAATAGGATCTTCTCAGACAGAAATATAACTCAGTATTATTATTCACTGTGACTTTTTGAATACATTGGTAGCAATTTAAGTTAGAAAATATAATACATCCAACTATGTTCTTATGACTGTTTCTTAAGTTACATGGTTCAAAAGAGACTTCCTTTTTTCTTGAAAAAAAACTTGTTTTATCGTTATTTTACAATTCCTTATGTCTCATTTTATCTGACAAAATGTTTGTCTTAAATTAAGCAGGTTGAGTGTTTTAGTTGGTTTGTCGCTGGCCTTGTACGCTGGTTTTGTAAGTTTGTGGGTTTGACCCCAGTTAAAGTCGGTCAATTTTCATGATGTAGAAAATGGACAGTGACCATGTTATATCGTCATAAGGAATGTTAAAGATCCCTAGAGTGCCGGGTTGGGTTGGGTGCTCTTGACAAATATAAATTCTTTGTACGATTTTACTTCATCATAGCTCCAGTGCCTTCCTCTGGGGAAGAAACTGGGCATCAAAATTACACGGTGGTAATCGGTATCCACCTATGCAGTGCCGCACAACAAAGAGATACCAGCTTCCGGGGAAGGCACTAGGTCTGCAATGGGAAAATACCATTCCACAGCCATGATTCAAGAAAAAATGTCTTAAATCATTTTACTGAGTGTTTTCTAGTACAAAGCACAGGAGTGGCTTACACAAACAATTTGTACAGAGAGGTTTTTTTTACTTAAGGCGTAGTTTTTATGCTAAAAATAAAGAAAAAAACTATTGGTTTCTGAGTAAGGTTTGTATCCCTTCACACACACAAATTTCACTCCTATGTACACCATCACAATCTTTGATAACGCTACTGTGGTCCGAAAATTCGGCTGTATTGTGCATTTCTATAATCTTGTAATCACAGACGAATCTTCTTTTTTGATAATTCTCACCGTTAACTCTAAGGACTGGGCTCCAGGCCGTCATAAAAAATTGCAGTTATTATTAAGTAGCAATAAATAATTATGGAAGTAAATATTGTTTCTCTATTTCTATTTTTACTTTTGGGTTTTCTATTCTTAATTTTGGTTCTACACAGTTTTTCTTTTTTCTTTTTTTAATCTGTGCTGCACATAATTTTATTTAAGAATTATATACTGCACATTTTAAATTTCATTGCTTAATATTAAAAAGTGCTTAAATATGTATTTGTATGGAATATTATTGATAATGTATGTGTATAATTTATCTTGACATTATAATTTTTACAGATTGAAGCATTTTTCACATTTTTTAAAAATTAAATATCTTCCTTTATAATATATTAAATGGTTTTCGGATAGTATGGAATGCATTTCTAATTTTTATACAGAAGCGTATCTTTTTATACTTTTTTTACAAGAATTTTATATTGGGTGCGGTTCTATTTGTAATCGATTGTGATATGTTTAATTTCTTGTCCTTTTCGTTCTGAAGCCAAATGAAGCCCTAATTTAATATGTTAAAGTAAAAAATATTGTTGAAAAATGTCAAAAATCTTCTTTTCCCTCATTAAAATCTTTATATGTAAGAATAATCCCTCAAACATATATTACTGAAGATACATTTTTACATTTGGGATAACCTTTTAGAGTAGCTTAAGGTAGCCTGAACACAAAATACCTATTTTAAATGTACGTCTTGTTGTGTCATACATTTGCGTAGTTACCGCCGGATCAATGATAAAGAGTCCCCAAACTTTAATGGCCCTAAAATGTGTAAGCAAAAACTCGTAAGATGTTAAGGGCCCCAAAAAGTGGCAACTCAATGAATTTTGATATAGGGCCCACTTAGGACTGGCTAGTGGGGTGTAATAGGATATAATTTAATTAAAATAAGCTAGTGTTTCATAATCCAAATCTTTCGCGGTGGTATTCACCAAAGAACCCATTTCCTGTTAGAGAACTAGTGGCATTTCAACGGTCATGAAATTTCGCAGGCGAAAATGTTCGAGACTTGACACACCAACGCTTATGTTCTAAGGCAAGTCAATATTTGACCTCTCTTCATCCAGCCGACAGAAAAGTGACCGGCGCAGTTTCCACAACCGCGTGAGCGGTAACTAGGACCAAAATCCAAATAGTAATCTCGACTACTTCCAAACGGAAATGAATCTGCCCCATGCCTCGTTTTTTGTTCGTGACGTATTCCACCTTTAAATAGACACCAAGGAGGAACCCCAGATACTTCCGATGCGCTAAGAAGCTTCACAGGCGTCAGATAGACCCTTCTACACGCTTCGACGCTCTACGACGCCGCAGAACACTCTAACGGATTCTATCTTCAAAGAACTTTCATATTCAATTGGACTCAGACCTACTGCAAACTAACAAGGCTCACACCTTCGAGCTGCCCAGTGTCGCCCTAACACAGCCTTTCACAGGAGTGATCAATCCTTAAAAGCGGCTTAAACAACGCAGTACCTTAGCAGCCCCGTAGCGCTTTCTTCCAATATCATTGGAAATTGCTCATTTCTGTGTAAATTTTGAATGCTTCCTTTTGAAGGTCTTATAAATAAATAGGCAATTTGTTCTTACTTTGTTTTAAATATCATTTGCAATACGGCTAATAAACCTTATTTTACATAAGCTTAGTCCAGTGCTTCTCAAAGTTTCAATATTTGCGATACAATATCTAATCATAATTTTCATCGCGCCCCTCTCCATACAATATCAATGCATTTCTTTCAATTATACTACATTTCGATGCTAAAACTACAATACGACTTTAACCTCTTAAATACCACCGGCGTATATAAACCTCTTGCTCAATGTTAACTGCCCCGGAAGGTATACATACGTCTTTCAGAAGTACAATCTTTTTTGTGCATTGCTATCCATAAAATTATTCCAAAGGCTTTGGAATGCAATACAAAGACCCTGACAATGTTTGCGAAGGATTTACTTATTTCAGGGGATTTGCTTATGTGTATTCCTTTTTGTCCCCCCCCAATATATCACGTACGCGTGCCTACGTAGAAAATGGTGGCACTGGGAGAGAATCATATTTTAAGTGGCAATAAAGGGATTAATTATGAACCGTTCAAATTATCAAAATAAGTGTTAATTTTGTATGTAATTCAAAATATAACAAGGCCATGAGTTTATTAGGAATTATTAATGTTGTTATTAATTTATTATTGTTAAATTAATTATAAAACATTGGGTGGTACTAATACATTTATAAGTGTATTTGTATCAGTGTATATAAATGTGTATTTTATTTTTTATTATGTCAGTATGTGTTTTTCTTGTTTACTCTTTCAGTAAATTAATTATTTTTTAAATAATCTTTTTTTTTTCAACTTTTCAATATGCCCTCGATCACGTTCTCCTAGGGTGCCGCGCCCCACAGTTTGAGAAATGCTGTCTTAATCCCTTAGTTTCAGTCGATAAATATTGTGAGAATGTCTTATTCATTTAAATATTTAATTACTCACAATTTGGAAACACAGAACTGGCATTTACATCGAAAGGAAATTGCAAAGTGGTAGACAGAATTAATCACTACATGGATTAACTTCAACACAATAAAATTTGCTTTATCTTCATTTTCAAATATGCATCTCCCCAAGAGTGTTGCAATCGTAAATATAAACATCAACAAATTTGTCTTACATTGTTGATCAATTATGTTTGATGGTGTTATTGTAAGCAACTAAATTCTGTAGGGGATCATTAGTTGAATTGAGAGAAATCGGAGTAGGATTCACAAATCTCCATTTCTCTCCTTGTGTCTTTAAAATAAATATTACAAATAAAATATTATTCCTCAATCCGTGAAGCAGACGAGTTTTATGTCAGTAGCTTTTGTCTACAAATAAATTGCTCATAGAATAAAAGTTTAGAAGTTAGATATTTATCTTGGCAACCTTTTTCATACTTTTCTGTATTCTTAAAAATATTCGATTCCAACATATTACTTTTATAAAATTTCTTAAAATAAAAGTGCTTGTATTTTGTTCTTGTCTCTTTTTCTTGCAAAATATAAGAGATAAATAATTTTGTTTTTCCGTGCAGGGGAAAAAAATAACCCGCTTCGCCACCGCTAAAGTAGGTGTTGTTTGTGAGATTTCTAAAAAAATTTAAACCTATTTTTTTCATTTTTTTTTTAGAATTCAATTTTTGTACTGCTTTGACGTCACTCTGGAATCACGTAAAAAAACCTTCGGCGACAAGCTGTTGACCTTGACAGGTTGTTTATTTGATCCCCCGACCTACCAGCCAGCAGCTAAGTCGTAGATACCTTAGACCAGTGATCTGCAACCCCCGGTACGCGGACCGGTACTGGTCCGTGGATCAAATGGTACTGGGCCCCCTAAAGCATACTAAATATTTCCATTTTATTTAAAGTGGTGCATTTCTCTCGGATTTGCGCAACTTTCCACGGAAACCGCTTTATATTCCACGTTAAATCACTTTTATTCATTTTTGGGGTAACTATATTTATTCTGAAGGCATATTTCAATGTAGCTAAATTAAAATTGTTAAATCAAAACAATCTATAATATAAACAATCAACGTGCCCCACCCTCAGCGTGCCGCGGTAAAATTATCAAACGTTGACCGGTCTGCAGCGATAAAAAGGTTGCGGAGCACTGACTTAGACGACTGAGACGAAAGGAATTCCTATTTGTGTCAGTCGTTAAGGGCTTTTATTCTTGTCCTTTGTTGTTTGTGACTTGCATAAAGGGGTTTCGCTGCATACCCTCTTCCTAAAGAAGAAAGTTATTTTTTTCGCCTTGATTTTCTGAAGGATACCGAGTGAAGGTTGTTTTTCCAGCCAATTAGTGATCTCTTGGAAAAAATATGATTTCGTCACCTGTGGTTAAGAATTACAATGCTCACTAACAATTACCTTTCGTGTTATTTCTAGTGCATCTTTGGTAATGGTATCCAGTACCGGTTTAAACTCATTTTGAGCCTTGGGTGCAGAAGATCTATGAGCCCCCTTGGCACTGGCGGATCGAAATTTATAACCAGAAAATCTGGTTTAGTTCAGTTAATTCAGGCACTGGGGCATGGGCGCCCGTTTCAAGCACCCAATGGATAAACCGGCACTGATGGTATCAGCTGTGTTATTGTCTTTAAGCTAGAGCTTAATTGTTATATTCTTATAACGATTTTATATTTTAAATTTGTATATAGCTATTTTTAAGATATTCTGAAAAAAAATTATTAGTCTTTTCAAAATATATCTCGTTATTGAAAACAAAAAAATATTATCTGGGGATTAAATAATTTAATTTTATATACCGTTTGATGAAGTTTCATAGATATTGTTACTTTTATTAGGGTTCGAGGATTTTATGCAGATCAGTCGCAAAGAACAAGACATTTCTTTAAAGAGCGATGATAATTTATTGTCGAGAAAACAATCCTTGAAATACAGGATTCAGCACCAAAATTATCAGAATAAATCTCAGAAGGTCATCACACCTTCAATAGCACTCACATACAATTATCAATGTCTAAAATACAAGTATGTGAGAGATTATTCACAAGCATACGCTCGGTCAACAGCCGAAGTAATCACTAATCGCTTCAAAGTTCAATGCTACTAATCGCTAGTCAAAGCATTATAACAGTTTTGGGGATTTAAGGTGCTTTATGATGGGTCTTTGGGTATATGGGCTGCAAGCAGCCTTCAATTCCAAGTCTGACAGTCTATGATGGGGAAGCGACGGAAGTGGTGTTTCACGGTCTGCGATGTACTTCATCGCCATTGGTAGAGAGGTCTGGTCCTTATATTTGACGTCTTCCTGATGTTGTGGAAGCAATATTTTTCTTGAGTTTCGGTGAACGTCTCCTTATTTATAGGCATAGCGAATTCTACGAAAAAGACCCACTTGCTTCATAGATCATGAAATTAATTGATTTCTCCACTAATTTCTAGAAGAATCCATAGGGTCCCAAACTCCCAAAAATGGTCGTCAACATGGTCATCAAATAACTAAAATGGTCGCCAGTGTCATCAACTTGGTCGCCAAAAACGATGCCAACTAGGCTCTATCTTGGCCTAGATTTCGCCGAATTCCTATTGAATCGCCACTATAACGTAAGGAACGCCGTTGATATTGAATATTATAATTTTTAACATAAAATAAGCATAACTTAGGGTAATATAAATGTATTACACATCCAAATATAATTTTTTACACTATTTTACACAAAATTCGTAATAATATTCATGTGACATTGATGTTTTTAATAATATTGTTATTATTTCTTACGCTTTTCATTCGAAAAAAACTCCATGGTTTTCAAATCAACCTGCATTTTGAATCAGAATAGCATTTTTGTGTTTTATATCTTTAAATTTATATATTTCACAAACTAAAAAAAAGAAAATCGATACAGTTCCTCTTAGAATAATCACTGATAGGAAAAAAAAAAGATTTTCAGAAGTTATTTAGATAGATCATTGTAATGAATACATGTCTACTTATTCCTAATTTGGAAATTTTGGAAGTGACCTGCTTTTCGATCGAAGTTGAGTTTCGCATAACAAATTGAAATTATTAGCAGTTTTTATTCTAATTAGTGCAATAAACTAATTTTAAATAGACATCTTAGTGAGAGAGACGTGCTTATTAGCAAATAATTAAGTAAAAATAATCAAGTAAATAATTTTGAAAAATGGCGAAACTTTTGTGATAAATTTTTTCCAATTTCAAGTGTTTTTCTTGGTTCATTATTAATCAATCGGTTTTTTGGTACATTATTTATTATCATCAAACTATCATCCTAGGGTACGGACCCCTTCCCCCCTACTGATAATAATCCTATGTGCAGAGTGCGTAAAATTTAGTTAAGTATTTGATATTAATAATTAATTTCAATAATTAATGCTAATTATTTATTCAATAGTTAATTTTTTTACTGTTTTCTGTTTCCGAAAATGAACAAGATCAAAAAATATGTTGGGCGATGTATTGGGGCACATGAGAATGGATGACTTTCAACCCTGGATCCTCCTCCACCTTGAAAAATTCCTGTGTGCGCCACTGTGAGGTACATTTAAGTTTACAAACTTTTTATATATTTTTTATATCTATATCTATCTATGCTATCTATCTAAGTCAGTGCTTCTCAAACTTTCAATATTCGTGACCCAATATTCAATAATTATTTTCATCGTGCCACTTCTCCATACAATAATAATGCATTGAATTCAATAATGCTATACTTTGACATCTTATATGCCACCAACATATATAAACGTCTCGCTCAGCCAAGGCATTAAGTTTCTGGACGTATATAAACGTCTTTCCAAAGTACGATCTTTTCTGTACACTGCTATCCAGAAAATTATTCCGAGGCTTTGGAATGCAATTAAAGGTCCTGGACAGTGTTTGCAGAGAATTTAATTATTTTGGAGGATTTGCTTATTTATTCCTTTCTCTCTCGTCCCCCCCTCAAAAGAAACATCAAAATATGCGTGTCTCTACGTGGAAAACGGTGGCATTGAGAAGCAAACCACGTGACATTTAATCGGCAGTTAAGGAATTAATTATAAACCGTACAAATTATCAAAATAAGCGTTAATATAAACCTATAACGTCGCTCTCCTTAACTTAATATTCTTCAATTAATAATAAAATACATTGTGGTACTGAAACATTTATAAGTGTAATATATCAGTGTAAATGCGCATTTTATATTTTATTATTTTGAAAAGTATTTTGTTTGTTTAGTTTCAGTAAATTTATAATTTTTTAAATAATCTTTTATTTTCGACTTTTCGATATGCTCGCGCCTCCCTCATAGAGATATCATGCCCCCAAGAGAGGCGCGTTCCATAGTTTGAGAAACGCTGATATAAGTATATTGAAATTCAGTTTTGTTGAGATAGATTGTGATTTAATTCATTTTGGTAAAAAAATCCTTCAGACATTTAACGAGGTTTGAAACTCTTTTTACTTACCCTCCAACTGAGATTGCATTGAATATAAATTAAGAAAGCTCAAAGATTCGATCCCCAGTTTGTGAGGTAATTATAGTTGGAACTCAAGTTTATTATGTTTCTTTGTTATGTTGCTTACTGATTTCTTCATGCAGATTATTGTTTATTTTTAAAATATTCCTAAGCCAGAGGTTTACAACAAAGTTAGTTTAAATGAAATGAACTGAAAAAAAATATCACAAGCGAAGGAGGTGTATCATAAATTGGTTTGATTTAATTGCAATGTTAACAAAAGCATTTGAGCCTTTAAAATTACTGAAAATATTTTTTTATATAAACTAGGAGAATTTTTGTTTATTTTTCAACTTGATGAATTTAAATTGTGGATTTTGCAATTTGATTTTATTTAATATTTAAGCATTCAGCAATATTCTCAAGATAATCTTAAGTACTTTTAAAACAATATCGAAAACCATTAAATATGACCCTCACTAGATCAGTTCTGTTAAAAGAAACCCTTAGACCATTTAATACATTTTTAAAAAAAACAAAAAGTCAGAAGTTGAAATTAGTGTAGCCGAACTTTTCCAATAACTTCAAAGAAATAACCCACCGTATTACAATCGTTGCAATCAAAATACGAAGTAATACAAAATTCTATTTTTAATTAAAATATTTTTTCTTTATACTTTCTGCAATATAACTTTAGAAACTTTCAATAATGTAACGTATTAGCACTGGGCTGGAGATAATTCAAGTGTGGATTTTTTTTTTAAATTCCTACTATATATATTATAGCTCACACACTCTCTATATATTTATTTATTTATTTATCTTCATGTAATTTTCAATCGTTAATAAAATAAATTTTAAAGCGCTCAATTGAGCTGAAATTTTATATACATGATTATTTTGGATGACAATACAATAATTAAATTATAATTAATAAAAATCAATTGATTAAAACTAATTATTCAAAGAATTATAAATACAGCCACGTTGGCATCATGTTTAGTGACTTAGCGACCCTTTTGGTGACGTGTCAAATCTTGAAAAGGTTTTTTCTCACATTTTAAAGCACTCATTTGAGCTGAAATTTTCTATACACGATTGTTTTGGGTAAAAATATGACAATTGAATTCAGTCAATTAATTAAAATTAATTGACTAAAACTAATTATTCCAAGAATTACAGATACAGCCATGTTGGTTTCATTTTTACCTGTTTCTGATTCCATCTTAGATTCGTATGTATTGTTGTAACAATGTAACTGTTAAAACAAAGACAAAAGTTGGCGTCGAAAATCTATTTTTAGACAAACTAGCCAAACTGGGTTTGTATTGTTACATCAATGCCGACAAATCATGCTCTTTTTTCAAATCCTACTATTAGTTCACTCTCTCCCTATACATATATTTATTTATCTTTATATATAAAAATCTTTTGTGCGTGTGTATTTGACTAAACTCCTCCTAAACGGGGGGACCGATTTTGATAAAAAAATTTGTGTCTGTTCCAGTGTACTCGAGAATGATTTAGATTCACAAATCGGTCTGATATGGCAATTAGTTAAAAAGATATTAATTGAAAATCTTAAAACGCATAATTGTTTTACCCCATTTGAGCTATTTATTCTGCTAGTGCGCGGCAAGAAAAGACATGATACGGTATATCTTTATACATAAAAATCTTCTGTGTGCGTGTATGTGACTAAACTCCTCCTAAACACACACACGGCTGGACTTTTTTTTATTTAAAATTATTTCTTATCTTAAATCTATACTAATAAAAGAAAGAGTTAGTGTGTGTGTTTCACTTCTAAGCAACCCAGAAGTAGAAAACTTGGCACATAATTATTATAGGTCCTAAGGATGTGCTCTAAGAAGAGTTTTTTCGAAATTTGCATTGCATTTTTTTAAGATTAAATTTTAAACGGTTTTCCCTTTTTTTGGAAAAATTTAAGGTGAAGTTGTACTTTTACCTCGGATCTCAATGATTCCTTCAGATTCCCTTATACCATTTAAACGTTTACAACTTCCAATTTGCTTGACATTTGCTATGACTATTAATAAGTCACAAGGTCAACCCATGAAGATTCATGGCTTAAATTTAGAAACTCCGTGCTTTTCTCACGGCCAATTATATGTTGCGTGGTCCAGAGTTGGAAAACCTTAGAATTTATTTGTTTATACTCCTCAAGGATTAACCAAAAATATTGTACATCCAATGGCATTACGATATAAATTAAGCTTTTGTACAATTTAATAAATATACCTTCTCCCACGCTATTGATTGATCGAATTGTGATAACTGTATAAGTAATGAAGTTAGATTTTGTAATAACTTTTTAATACACAAACTTTCATCAAAACGTTCCAGATAGTTAAAGCTTATTCATAATTTTTTTTTGGAATTTTTGAATTTAAGATATATATATACTGGACAACGTCTGTCAAGTCCGGTAGTATATATATATATATATATATATATATATATATCTTATTCAAATTTTCAATTGTTAATAAAATAATTTATATTCATCCATTCACAGTAGGAATTGACTTAATTTTTTTTATATTACTTGTTCTATTCATAGCCTATAACTGAAACTGCAGAAGTATCGAGTAATTATAGTTTTATTCAATTGAGCTCCTACTTTTCTGCTGCCGATGAAAGCGAGATTTATTTACTAAAATGACGAAGAAACAAACGACTTTCCTCAAAATTAATTTGCACCTTTTAATTTCTAGTAGCGTCTGTTTTAATTAGGTAGATTGTTTAGTAAAACTTACCGAGTTTTTTTGCACCCAGATAATTTAATAAAATAACTTAGAGCAACATTTTTATTTAATTACAGTGCCCTCTGTTTTAATTATTCTCATATTAATTGCATTTATGTGCACATTCTCCATCGTAATTCGATTAATGCTTAACATGGTCACAGAAAGTAAATATTTCTTATTTTTTAATTTCACTGTATATGCTACCGTTATAGTATGTTCAGTTATTTCATAGAACAGCCAGGTATTTTATGAAATAACTTGAGAAGACCGTTAAAGTATAGCGTGTTTTTTTAGAGGTATAGAACTTTAAATTGCAATAAAAAAACGATGTATTATTCGATTGACATGAATTTTTTTTATTCGATAGATAATCTTGTGGCATTACATTTTAATTATGATCAAGCAAGGCGTAGATTCGTCGAATGCGCCCAAAACGAGATTGCCGTGGTTCCCAATTTTCATACGCGAATTTTGTTAAGCGATGAAGCGCACTTCTGGTTGAATGGCTACGTCAACAAACAAAACTGCCGCATTTGGAGTGAAGCTAATCCACAAGTGTATGTCGAAACACCGTTACATCCAGAAAAAGTGACTGTTTGGTGCGCTTTATGGGCTGGTAGAATCATTGGTCCGTACTTCTTCAAAAAGGATGAAGGCCACAACGATACAGTCAAAGGGGATCGGTATAGAGCCATGGTTACTAACTTTTTTCATTCCTGAATTAAACAATCATGATGACCAGGAGCTGTGGTTCCAACAAGACGGCGCAACATGTCACACAGCTCGTGCCACAATCGATTTATTGAAAGACACGTTTGGTGACCGCCTAATTTCACGTTTTGGACCTGTGAATTGGCCTCCGAGATCTTGTGATTTAACACCGCTAGACTATTTTCTGTGGGGCTATGTAAAGTCATTGGTCTATGCGGATAAGCCACAAACATTTGACCATTTGGAAGGCAATATTCGCCGTGTTATTGCCGACATACGGCCACAAATGTTGGAAAAATTCATCGAAAATTGGACGTCCAGATTGGACTACATCCGAGCCAGCCGTGGCAGTCATATGCCAGATATCATATTTAAAATGTAATGCCACAAGATTATCTTTCGAATAAAAAAAAAATCCTGTCAATCGATTAATACATCGTTGTTTTATTGCAATTTAAAGCTCTATACCTCTAAAAAAACACCCTTTATATAATAGATGAAAAATTTCATACTTTTCTGAGTTATTCTACGAAATAACTAGGTATTCTATTTAATAAATAAGGATACATCGTTAAAATAAGAAATAAACAATTTTTCAAAGATATTTTAAAAATTAATTGATCATAAATAGCTAAAATCTCAAAAAAATGCATTTTATCCCTTTTGCGGATGAATAATTAATAAATAATAATGAAAAGCTGATGATATAATTAATTCAATTGCTCATTTTGCTAACATTAGTTAAACAGAAAGGGGAAAAATAATATGCTGCAAAAGTGGACTATACATTGCTGGCCACCGTAAATGCAACACCGTGACGGAAACATGCAAATAACATGAAATTTACAACATGTATTAGCGGAGTTGAGATAAACAAATGATTAAATTTCAGCGCAGACACACATTGCGCGCCTGTAGCCCCCATCTAGGCGCTATTTAAGACTTGGAGATTTCGACGAATTCAAGAGGGCAATTGTGTTTTTTTTTTTATGGGTTTTTCAAAAACGATCAGTTATATGTCTCGTAGAAAACAGCGATCAGCTTTTGATCAAGTATCCGAGTTTGACAGAGGAAGGATAGTGGCCTACCGAGATTGTGGATTATCTTACAGAGAAATCGATAGTCGTGTTGGACGAGACCACACAACTGTAATGCGGATATGTGACCGTTGGATGCAGGAGGTACCGACGTGGTCGATCGCATCCACCTCAGTGCCCGCCACTTCCCGTGAGGGACGGCAAATTGTGCTCATGGCGAAACGGATCGCTCAGTCACATTACGAGCCGTAACACAGCACATTGAGTCTGTAACGCCTCATTCAGTGTCTGAGCGTACCAATCGACACCGTTTACAGTAGAGTGGTCGGTCCGCAAGACGTCCATTACTTGGTCTAGCCTTGACACAGAACCAGGGCGTCTCCGCCGCCAATGGTGCGATGAAAGACAGATGTGGGCGGCAGAACGGAATGAAGTTGTCTTTACTAACGAGTCACGCATCTGTCTGCAACATCACGATGGTCGGATTCGAGTCTGGAACACCGTGGAGAGAGGATTCTGACCAGCTGCGTTATGCACCGCACACTGGTCCTGCACCAGATATTATGGTATGGGGCGGTATTGAATATCACTCTCGCTTTTCTCTAGTTCGCATTGCCGGTACTTTAAACAGCCAGCGCTACATCTCCGAGATGTTGGAACCAGGTGTTCTTCCTTACTTTCAGGGCTTGTCCACAGCCATATTTTAACAGGATAATGCGCCACCACAAAGTGGCGCATTGTCAAGGCTCTTCGTCAATCACCAGATTGATTTGCTTCCCTGGTCGGTTCGCTCTCCAGACCTTTCGCCGATAGAAAACATGTAATCCATGGTTGCTCAACGATTGACCCAGATTACACCCCAGCTGCCACACCGATCAACTTTGGTAATGTGTGGAAGCTGCTTGGTCACTGTACCCCAAAATAAGTCCAAAGACTCTTTGAATCAATGCTGAAACGTGTGGCAGTGGTGATCTCCAACAATGACGGCTACTATGTCTAGTGATTCTGGCAGGAACCACACTTCACTGAAGTCGATAAATTTAATCATTTGATACTTGGTCAACATGTTATCTACAAAATAAATTTTGTTGCGCTATCCCTTGTCTTTCTTGATGTTGTATTTACGTTGGCCAGCAGTTTTATTTAAATACTATCAACAAAAATACATGCTGGGAAGAAAAACAGGTGCTTCATAATAACATTCTGTAAACCTTTTAAAACAAAAATCTAAGAGAACATTAAGTTAAATTTTATGAGATACCTTTATTTCCCTTTTCATTATTCATTAGAGCAATGATTGCTGTAATGACACTTTAGTTCCCACTGCTTATTATTTTAGAAACAAGCACACATTTTTTTATTGTTACACATTTTTTACGGAATTACTTTTTAAATACTTGTCCAGTAACGCAACTTTGAGCAGCTACAACAGATCGAAGTGATGTGTCAATATTTGGAACTTCTTCAATGGAAATTAATTCTCGCTGACATATACTCAACTGATATCTAGAGTACAATTGTCTTATTTGGCCAACTCTAGTTCCCAATCCTTCCCAAAGCCGCTAGAGTCAGTTCAAAGAACTTTCGAGGTCCGCATTTCATACTTAAACGATCAAGTAATCCTTACTCTATAGCAGGGTGTCAACCAAACGACCTTGCAGGCAGCTTCAGAAAAAACATTATATGCTCGCGGGCCGCACATAAAAATATGTATCTTTATATCAGATTTGGGAAAAAAAACATTTATTAGAGTGAAAATTTAAAACCGAATGAATTATTATTATTGTTTTCATTATTTTTTTTGTATGCAGGCATAGATTATATAATAATGTTTATATTATATAATAATGTACTAATCAAATAATGTTTAAAATATTACGGCGTCGCCACTGCCATTTTTTGAAAATTACGGTGTTCCTGTTGAATTGATCTTTCGTTACTCAATGTTGAAATTTGATAGTGCTATCATTCACAAACGATTAAGTATACATTGTCTTTTATCTTTACTGTCCTGAATATTTTTTTAAAATTTAAAAAACATCTCTGAGAGAGAGAGAGACTGCCTCTTGCTTTTTGAAAACTCCAAACAGAAAAGGAGGAGAAGAAACGAAAGTCGCACACACAGTGAATCATGCACCATCTATAGTAAGGAATGTGCATAGTGCAATTCGAAATTTATTAAAAAAGTAATTTACTATAGTAAAATCAAACGTAACTGTTTGATAAAATAAAAATCTTATTTTAAGCTAAATGACATTTCTATTATTAAAAGGATTTATTTTAAAACAAGGACATGTAACAGGCAAATACATTATATATATATATATATATATATATATATATATATATATATATATATATATATATATATATGTATATATATTTCGCCTGAAATAAATTTCAAAATGAAAAAACTTTAAAAGTCTGATATTTAAAAAATTTTTAAAAATGGTCGGCTGGCCGCAACTTACGTTTTGGCGGGCTACGTGTTGGACACCCCCTTTTTATAGAATACCTAGTTAAATCGTAGAATTCAATAGTTTTATATACTTTAACTGATATGTCTAGTTATTTCATGAAACACATAATTATTCTACGAAATAACGGATTTCACATTTTAACGGTTACAAATATAATGGTAGAGAATGCCATGAGATCGTCTGTACCTGTTTGGCAGGATATTGAGCTGCTATATCTTAATAAACGTCAGCTAAAGACTTCTACTTAAAATTTTTCCCTTGACTCATGTCTAGGGATTTTTTTCCCCTCGCTCACTTATTAAGCGGAAAAAACTCAAACGATCATCGTATTGGAATAAAAAAAGAAAGTGCATAAGAAAATGAAAAAGCGCCCGATCACCATCCTGATATCTTTCTCAGAATTATAGTTTTTCAGATGGCTTTCCCAGACAAGGGGAAAAAAAGTTTTTTTTCCCCATCGAGGAACTTGGTGGACAGAAAAAATCCTATCTCGATATCGGAAATTTCTTTCTTTTACTTTCTTCCCTTTTTTTTTTTTTTTTTTACCCTCGCACTCCCTTCCTTAATTTTCCCTTTCCCGTCGACATTCCATCCCCTCTTTTGCTCCACCCCTTTGGGTCCTGGGGCAACTCCCAAAGGGTTCCAGATAACTACCCGACAGAAATGGACGGACGACGAAAGGGGGGAGTCAGTCAATCACGTGATCCACAGCTCGCCCACGCATTGGACCGTCCCCATAAAAGCGGGGAGCAGAAAAGACTACGTAAACGGAATATATGTCACTAAAGGGGATATTTCAATAAATCTGTGATGCATTGCCGTTATTTCATCAACATGTTTTATTTGAAAAGATTGAGGTGCGTAAAATGCTTGTGAAAAAGAAACAACGTTGCTTCAAATAATCGATGGATGCTCCTCAAGAAGATGACGAGGTTTGGTGTTGAAATGTGAAAATTTCTTTTTATTGGAATGTAAATTGATTATTAATCAACATTTTCAATTATTCTTATCTATTTTTAATATCGTTATATATATATATATATATATATATATATATATATATATATAAGTAAACCTCGCAAAAAAATGTTCCGAGACTTATGTACATTGGCAAAGAGTCTTTCTTCCAATAAAATGATACAATTTAAGAGCGAAATCCTTTCAGGTTAATCTATAAATAATATGATTCTTTAACATTTTGTGGTCTACACCCCACCTATTAAAGACGGATGACTACAAATGGGATGAATTCTGTGGATATTTTTTTTTCATTTCAAAAATAGTTACTAATATCGTTTAACGTTTTAAAAGGTCTTAATAAAGGCCGCCTAACTCGGTGAATCTTAATCTGTTAGGATACTTTTCGGTTTTCATATAAATGCCGCTCAGAGATCAAATATATCTAGACTTTTAACATCTGGACTTTACACAACCACCAGTGAAGTAGCAACCAATGAGTTAGGCGGTGCCGTGCATTCGTTCTCGGACACTGACCACCAAGCCAGCAGAATTTGCGATATTATTGAAAAGTTGATGTTATTTTCAACTTTTTTCTATAAATTGTTTTACTTGAATATAAACTTCAAGTTTTATGAAAAAATCTTACCATATTTATCGCATCTTAAAAAACCTGCACAAGAAGCATTTCCTTCATCTAGTTACATTCCATTTTTAATAACAATATGATTCATACTAAGC
Organism: Trichonephila clavipes; assembly: GCA_019973935.1. Classification (NCBI taxonomy): domain Eukaryota; kingdom Metazoa; phylum Arthropoda; class Arachnida; order Araneae; family Nephilidae; genus Trichonephila; species Trichonephila clavipes. The sequence continues at coordinate 61,303 of BMAU01010986.1, forward strand.
TAGTTTCCCGTTTAAATATTTCGCAATCTTAGCCGTATCTGCAATACACTGGTGCAATTTTGTACCCCCTTCCTCTGCTCTTTTGCAGAGGTGTTTTTTTAAGTAATTATAATTTTATTGTATTCTTGTCCATGCATATTTTTCGCATTTCCTGTCCATCTCGGTGGACTGTTTTGTAGCTTTAAGCCCTCTGGTGGATGAATTCCATCCTCCTAAAAACAAATAGCCAGGGGTTCCCCAACGACGTTCTGTAGCATAGCATTACATTTCTCATTCCTTTTAACGTCATTAAGTAGTTCAGATAATACTAATTGTATTGGATAAATTAAAAAACTAAAATTATGGGAGATGGGGGGGAAAGAAACTCATTGGTGCGCTTGAGCGCAAACAATGCCAAGAAAGAAAAGGTAGTAAATAAAATTTGTATATTTAAAATATTCATATGTTTGCATTTTTTACTTGATAAAATCTAATCAAGATAGGTCCCTCATCTTTGTTTCTGTTCCAGGGCCCTTGAATAACTTGCTACACCACTGGCAATCACTACTTACACCTTTGGTAGAACCTGTTCTCCAGTCATCTACCGATAACTTTTGGTATCCATGCCAATGCGAGTGGCAGCTACTTTGCTGGCAAAAATTTTCACAATAAGTTATTGAGTAGGTGTTTATTAAGTTTTGGCTCATCGGTATATATGCACAGGGACGTATTAAGACATTTAAGGTCCTGGGCCCCCTACCTGTGAAGTTTAAAAGTAAACAGTATGTCTCTCTCACATGCATTACCAAATACTCGTACAAACAGTAATTTGTAAACAAATAAATGTCTAACTAGTAACCACTAGTAATAACCACTAGTCTAAGCCTAGACTAGCGAGCATAACATAATGATAGTCTTGCCACTTTTATCAGTGGACATGCACTTTGGAATTCCTTGTTTTGCGAACAGGTTTGGGAATAATATTAGGCCATTAAAATGAGTCAGATGATTATCCAATTAAAGATGAAACTAGATCAAAACGAAGCCCCCACCAAGGGCAAGGCCCTGGCCCTGGGCTCAGTTGGTCTTAAGACATTCCTTTAAATGAATATACAATCAATAAAGTCCAAATCAACTATTTACTGCAAAAGCATAAACATTGTGCAAAGCCATGAATCACTTCGTTAACTATTATTGTCACATTCTAACAATACATAGTTTTACTGAAGTGAGATTAACGTACAAATCCATTAAAAAATGTTAATTATTAAAGTAATGTAATTACTCACCAAAAAGAAAATGGAAATAATGTTAAAAATATTATTTTGAAGGATTTGGAAAGAATGTGTAATGTAGTTGGCCATTTAAAAAATTACAGTTTCAAATGAAAAAATTGGCCGTTATCCAAAGTGCTGCTATTAATTCTCGTGCCGCAATTATGTCAGTGTTGAGTTATTGACGCATTGTGCGGGCTTTGGGTTATTTGCTATACAACTTTATATATGCAGTGAAACATATACTCTCCTTTTTCTTTTTAAAATTACATCCTTAATAATAATAAAAATAAACATTTTACTTCATACGTATGTAATTGACGGCGTAACACCTAAAACATTTTTTTCCACCAAAAGGCTTTACTTTCTATACTCGAGATGGGGGGCCTATTAAACGCAGCAGGAGAGATAAAAAAAATAACAATGAAATTATCCTTTTTTATTGTATGTCCTTTTTTTTTGTGCCTTTAAAAACTACTTTTATGGTACTTTTAAATGCATTGGTGGGGTCGTAAAAGGATGTTACGGTTACGGTGAAATGACCCTAAAAACCTTTTTGCCAACTCGCCTACGCGCGATGTGTGTAAATAATACTTTTAGGAAAGAAGATCCCGGGCAGGAGTGGGAAAAAAAAGTGTTCAGGTGTTAAGGCTGGGGGATCGTAAAATTCTGTCAGGGTAGAAAATTGCGCATTTGACTTTATTTTTTCTTTGGAAGTTCATATTTTTCATGCTGTTTCTGGATATTTTTTTAAGTTAATGTGAAAAATGTTGGAGATATCTATGTGGAAGTTGGGATACATAGGAAGCTGTAAGTTTGGGTAGTAATATTTTCTTTCTTTCTTTTTTTGCGAAAAATTGGATTTTTGGTTACATTGTGTGAGTGTTCTAAGGCCGTAAAATTTCGCTTTTAGACTCAATGAAATTCATCACAAGGAGTTCACATTCAGTCGTTTACTTTATGTTGTAAAATATATCTGAAAGAGAGAAAATAGAGCCTTTTCTGTATTTATAAAAGTTTTTTCCAAGGTGTTATCAACATATATATTTTTTAAATCTGAAACCCCATAGCCTCTTTTTTATCATGCGCCCATCTTCGGCCTATCTGCCATTAGTCAACGAACAGCCCGATAAAATTTTGACGAAGCATAAAAAGAATTAAAATTTGCCTCCGTAGAATTGTCTACAAAAAACTTAAAAACAATAGGGCAGTGTCTGAGTGGCCACCGTCCATTTCACTCTAGTGGCCCAGAGGGCGACAAGCAGAATCTTTTACTCCAAAGCGATGTAAATGTCTCTGCAAATATTCATGTCAAGTAAACGAAAGCACGCAACTCCAACACATCGAGGCAGGGAACTGGGGAGTCTACCACTTTTGTTAAGCAAGATATTCCCCCTTTTACTTGCAGTTGCATCACCGTACAGGGAGTCTCCATTAATTTGCAGTTTGCTGTAAATGATTATTTTGATGTTGCGTAGAGGCAAAGGAGAGTCAGATTGGAACATGAGAGATCCTGCTTTAGCAAGCCTATCTGCTTTCTCATTTCCAGAACTCATAGACTAACTATTAAAATAGATACAAATAACACATTTTCAAGTGTATATTAAATATATTTCAGAGTATATACTGCAATTATATGGCAAATTTCGCATCCTTCACTCCATAATGTAAAGCGGTTCATGTGGAGAAACACAAAATAGAGATGTTGTCAACTGTTGAAGCTCAAGAATTCACAAAATTATTAGAGCATTGAGTTCTCATTTGTCAAAAATCACCACCAGGGGAAATTAATTGACCATCGTGTTTCAGGTAATAATATTTTTACGTTTGTGTATATTTGTACGTAAATGTAGAACTTAAGGTTCAAGTTTAAATGGCATATCCATAATTTCCCCACCATTCAAATATTAGATATTAAACTGATTTTTTTAAAGTGACATTTGACTTGGAAAGAAGCAAACAGACAGCACCATTAAGTAAATAATTGCAAGTAAACAAATCAATTATGAAAACTCAGTAATTCAATCACATCCACTTTTTTTTTATTATAACGTTTTATCTTCACAAATGCGTTAAAATGCTACTTTTATAATTTTGATAAATTTTTTGAAACACTCAGAATGATGGATGTTAGAAGCATTAACGTCCAATCGTATATATATATATATCACTTTTTTCCCACTAGAGAACGCAAGTTTCGTGATATTTAAACAGTAAATGCTGTTGTGAACAAAGTACATGCGCGCGCACGGTAATGATCTCGCCTCTATTAGTTAATTAGGATTATATCGTGTAGTTTAGTACAATATACTAATTGTTAAGAATTTTTTTTAAATAAATTGAATTCACACACACACACATACACACAGTATTAACCAAAGAGTCATCAATTTTAGAATTGATGTTAGCTAGCATAAAATCAGATATACACCTGGAATCGCAGTGAGCATCAGAAAAGGTAGAACCTTTTTTATTGTATTAAATAACCTGCCGAGTTTTTTTTAAAAAAAAATTTAGTTACTAAAAATGAAAAATGATTTTTAACAGTGGCCAAATACAGAAACCATAGCTATGCCGTACAAACTAGGCAACGCAAAATACAGTATTTTAAAACTTAAAATGTATACTTAATTGGTTTCTACTTTTTTCCCTTCAAATTTCTGTCAAATCCATTCCAGATACGTCTCTACATTCTTAAACTTTTGTTCACTGAATAATTCTTTCATATGCCATTTTTCACTCATAAATTTATTAATGAGTCAGTGCTTACTTCCCGTTGAATTCTTTCTCTCTCATTGTCAATTCAAAATCGTTCTTAGTTTCCGAAAAATAAACAAAGCGATAATAAAAATAGTAAAAAAGACAATAGTTGTAAAAGAAAATGTAAATAATCAGCATAATATGTCAACGAGAGATAAAAGAATAATGTGCATCGCAACAACTCTACAGATTTCGATAAAATATACCATCAAGCTCCGCAAAATCTGCGCAACAATATTCAGATAATTTATCTGTTCGTCGAGACCGATAACTGACTTTTCTTATCTGAAGGCACGTGCGTGTTTACTCGACTTGTGTATTAATGATTTACGAATATCCAGCTTGTTCTTACGAGGCACTGATTAATTCACCCGCAGCGTTGGTATAGTTTACGAATACACTCTGGAACAAGCATTATCAGTTCTCGAAGATCAGCGTATAAGCATGCGACTGGTTTGCGTGCTCATCTCTGCCTGGAATTAATAGTTTGTTTTCTTGCATTGCGAGAGTTATGGAAACAATGCCTTCACGGCATGTTTTATAAGTGTTGTGCATTTATGAATCTGAGCACAAAGAAACGAGAATTGACTTCCTATGTGTAAATATTAAAAATGTATACTATTAGGAATATATATATATATATTATATACATATACTATCTTATCTAAACAAATCTTTTTAAGCAATAACAACGCGACATTTGATTTCCATTTCAGTTTTGACTTTTTTCCAGTGAAATTTTATTTAGAAATAGGAATAGCTGTCATTTTCGAATCTTATGTTAAGCCCACACACAAGAAAATTTGTTTTTAACTCAGAGATGATCAGATAACAAGTAATATTAAAAAAAAATTTCAATTCCTACTATTACCTCACATTCTCTCTATATATTCTTTAATTATTTATCTTCGCGGAATTTTCAATCGTTAATAAAATATATTTTAAAGCGCTCAATTCATCTGAAATTTTATAAACATGATTATTTTGTATGACCATAAAATAACTTAATTATAATTAAAAAATTTAATTGATTAAAACGAATTATTTGAAGAATTACAAATACAGCCACGTTGTCATCATTTTTGGCGACCATTTTGGCGACTTGTGTCAAAACTTGAAAAGGTTTTTTTTTTTCTCAAGTTTTAAAGCATTCAGTTGAGCTGAAATTTTATAAACACAATAGTTTCGGATGACAATGACAATACGATACTTTAATGATAATAAATAAAAATTAATTACTACTTAATGATGTAATTCTGTCATATGTATAAACATATTTATATTAATTGTAACTATTTAATAAAAAGTAACTAAAATAAAATTTTTCTTTGTTGATCTAAGTAGGAATTGATTTAATTTTTTTTTATCTTACTTGTGTTTCAAGTCAATTCCTACTTAGGTTAAAAAAGAAAAATTTTATATTAGTAAGTCTTTATTAAATAGTTACAATTAATATAAATATGTACACATATACATGTATGACAGAAACACAATATTAAGTGGAAATTAACTTATATTAATTATCAATAAAGTGTCGTATTGTCATACAAATTAATCTTGTCTATAGAATTTCAGTTCAACTGAATGCATTAAACCGTGGGTAAAATAAAATCCTTAAAAGTTTTAACACAAGTCGCTAAAAATGAAACTAACGTGGCTGTATATGTAATTCCTTGAATAATTAGTTTTAATCATAAATTTTTAATATTTATATTTAAATGGCCATATTGTCACCCAAAACAATTGTATTTAGAAAATTTCAGCTCAATTGAGTGCTTTAAAATGTACACTCATGTCCATAAATTAAGCTTAATTCAGAATCACACAGAAATTGAACTCTAAAATAAAAATTTCACCTGTAGAATTATCACACACATCTTGAAGAAGAATATGCAAATAACAGGAAACCACCAGATGGCGCGGATAGTACGTCACAATCAAGAGAGTGTAAAAGAGGGGTATATAAAAAATGGTGGCAAAGAAGTAAAATTGTTCACAAGCGCTTTAAAAGCCTTTCAGTGCAATAACCACATAGTTACGGCACAAAGGAAGCATTTAAAGGAGTTTTTACGTGGTAGAATTATTTGAATGACTGAAATATGGACGTATCAAGCTGGAAGTATACGAGGAACTTGGAATCGCCCAGAGTGTCATCTCCAGGTTTTGGCAACGATTCCAAGATGATGGTAATGTGAGTAGATGTTACAGCACAGGTCGCCCCCCGAGTTACAATGCCAAATGAGGACCGGTATATATATTTGGCAGTTACTGCCAAAAGAAACAGACGGAGCACAACAACAGACCTGTCTCGTCAGCTCTCTTCAGCTACCGGTACGACATTTTCAAGACAGACCGTGTACAGACGCTTAGGGCACATTGATCTATATTCTTGTAGGCCTGTTTGTGTGTTCAACTTACCGCAATTCACTGTTGCCTGCGATTAACCTGGTGTAGAGAGCAGGCATTGTGGACACCACGACAGTGGTTTTGTGTGATGTTTTTCGACGAGTCCAGGTTTAGTTTGCAGTCTGATTCTCGCCAGACTTTAATATGGAGAGCGCCAGGTACCCGTTACCACAAAGAGAACACCATTGAACGACACCGTTACGGTGGTGCAGGATGGCTCGCTTGGGGAGGAATTATTCTTGGTTCCAGAACTGACCTGCATGTTCAGAGTGTAACGATGACAGGCCACATCTATCTTGATGTCATTTGTGGGACAATATGTACGTGTGTTCCGGGGCGTCATGGGTGTTGAATTTCTGTTTATGGATGACAACGCCCGTCCTTACCGTGTAAACATTGTAGACGAATGCCTTCAATTGGAGGATATCACGCATATGGATTGACCAGCATACTCACCGGACTTGAATCCAATAGAGCATGTGTGGGATATGCTTGGCCGACGTATTGCATCCCGTCAACCCCCTCTTACCTGTCTACGGGAACTTCGGAGAGCATTGCTTGATGAGTGGTGTAATATTCCCCAAGATCAGATTGATAATTTGATACTTGGCATGCCTAGGCTGTGTAAGGCCTGTATTGCATCGTCCGGGAGACATACTCGGTATTAACCATCATACTAACTATGTTATACTGGTTTTTGTAAATAGGTATTTTTAAAATTTGCTCCAGGAAGTAAAAATCGCAATTTTTATTAATTATGTCAAACATATAGCATTATTTTTGCTCTTTACCTATTGTTTAATAAATAGACTTTACAAATAAATCAATATTGTTTTGCTTCTGCCTCTTTCTTCGCCTGAACTTCATTATCCTTAATTTATGGACATGAGTGCATTTTATTAACGATTGAAAGTTTGAACAATATATATATATATATATATAATATGAAGTTGACCAGAGTTTCCCAACCCACAGGCCACGGATCAACACCTGCCCATGGTTCAAATGCTTTTGGTCGGCCCAAGGAACATTAAACGTTTTCCATTTTACTAACTATGATGTGTTTTTCTTGGGTTTGTCAGACTTTCCATGGATATCACATTTTATATCATGTTAAATAAGTATACATTCAATTATTTTTGGTATAACAGAATTTTTATTCTTAAGGTACACTTAAACAAAATTAAATTAAAATGATTAAGTCCAAACAATTTAAAATGTAAATAATCAATGCCCTAACATCAGCGTTCCACTGCAAAATTATCAAACGTTGACCGGTTCGCGACAAAGCACTGTCCTAGACGACTAATGGCATTGCTGAATTCAAGACTGTCTCATTTTTGTTGTTGTTAAAATATGCCCTGGTATTATAAGCTGCAATATAATATCTAATGTCTGCTAGGTGAGGAAGTCGATGAATTCTTTGTGCCGTTTAAGAATAAAATGTAATACAAAATGAGATTTTCCACACTTGCCATAGATAATGGGTTCATTGCAATATTCTAAAATATTTAAGCATAAAAAGTTTATTTCTCTTTCTGTTTTTCCGTCTTTTTCCCTGCGAAATTATGGTGGTAACTTATGACCGGTATTGTCGAGTTACAGGTTTGAAACCTAGTGTCTCTGCAAACCCGACATATAGAGGGGTGGATTCACAAAACATCTTTCCAGAGTCGAATTCTTTACGTTTGCAAGATGTGGTAGTTTCGTGAGCTGGTGCAGCTGAGTTGTCCTTGTCTTTTGATTAGGGTTCAAAATTATGAGGACCGTAGCTAACAGCCTTTATGTTGCTTCAGAATGTATCGTAAATTAAAAAGTCAAAAATTAAAAGTCGACCCTGTGAAATGATAATACGATTCTAGTTAGATATGCCTGCATTACTAACTAATTACTAACCTGCATTAATTACTAATAGAATGCAGCTGAGAACAAGAATTGAATTTGTTTCTTGACAAAATAATTTTATAGATGTACTGGTATAACAGTTTTCGCTTAACTATTCCTTATGATTATGATCTTAAGGTTAACGATTTCCTATGATTAATTGGTCTGTTGGTTCCCGATACAGCACACTCTCTTTGGTACGTTTCTTATCAAACCAGAAGATAGAGCGAAACACCATCAGATTGCTTAGCAGGCGTACTTTGCGAGAAAAGATTAATTTTCCATATCTTGTTCATGAAAAATGGCACTCATAAACTTTGCATCATATTTCATATGGAACAATAAAGGTAATAAATGTCACATTGTTAAAGATGAAACACATCTAAATGAGGAATATAAATGATGAACTATATTTCTCGTTTTAAATTATTATAAATTGAAATCATGTATCAAAACATATACTTTGTATAAGTGTTTTATTGTTTTGATGGCAAGTGAGTGAGTGAATATTAACGTCGCACTGTTCAGCTACACGAGGGCTTTTTGGCGACGGACCACGTAATTTTGAACCATTGTCAAGTGACGTGGATGAAACCTGAGCCGGCACCCCCTCTCCTAGCTACCACACCACACCACACCGAAGGAAGGACGTTTGAGCTCTCGATAGATTTAACGTGCATCACTGCCCTAAACTGTGTGTCTTTAGTAGTACAGGGCTTGAACTCATGACATGCCTGCCATGATCCGATTCCACTGGGCTACCGCAGCCCTTGTTTTGAGGGTAAATTGATCTAAAAGTGCACAGATATTTTTAGTGTATTTGTAGTAATAAATGAAATATAAAATGATGTATTGAAGTAAATACGTAATGGGCTTAACTCATGTGACCAGTTACACTATAAAGATAAACCACGTGCTTTTAGCCTATCAGTTCAAAAACTGACATGTTCATGTGTTCCCAGCTAATCAGTTCATGTGCTTCTTTGTTGTTAACTTCCGCTCTTTGCTTAACTTTCTCTTAAGAAATACCAACTTGTCAACAACAATCATGCATACAGGTAGACAAAAAGCATTTTTATTCAAAAGTACATTCTAATAATAAGATTTTTTTAATATTAAAATTATTTTTGAAGAAATTTATTTTTTATAACATTTGATAATTTTTACCCAATTATAAAATGTTAAGTTTTACCCAAGTGTTACCAATAGAACAATAAGCACAATTAGTTTGATGTCTGTTTTGAATTCAATGGAGATCACATGTTTATCTTTACCATGTAACCGTCATGAATTAAGCCCATTGTTTAAATTACTAGCAGAGTTAACAAGTATATTTCTCTCAGACGTTCCAATACTGCCCAAATAAGGATTGTCCTTAATTAAAGAATATGTGCTTAATGATATTATTTGTTTTAGATTTCTTTTCTTCTTTAGTATTTTTGTTACGTGAGAAACCCCTTTGACTCAAATGCTAATGCGTACATAACAAGAATCATACTATTTTTACAAAGTAATAATTTTTAAGCAGTCATAATTTATCTTTCCTATCAGCCAAGCTAAAATTCAATATTTATTCGTGACCGATGATTCATGAACCCGGTTACAATTAAACTTTATAAATATTCACACACTTAAAGATTGAATAAATGAAATAAATGATATCACAAATATCTTGCGACCGAAATAAGACCGTTGTTAAATTTACTATGTTGTTTTAGAGGAAATAAATTCTCAGTATCTATTAATATTAGATAAGTAAATGGAGATGTTTTATGGAATTTTATTATTGCAAAACAGACATTAATTATTGTAATAAATGATGATTGATATTTCCTTAAGCTTTGAATGCGTTTTTCAACTTAAGTAAATTCAGCTTCCTTAAAAAGTTATTCGAATGATTTATTTTATTATATATATATATATATATATATATATATATAACATTATACATATTTACACGTATGTTTTTTTCTATAGAATTTTTTCTTAATATTCTTCTATATGAGAGAAACATTTTTGTTCTTTTTTCATAATTTCATTATACTTTACTCGTTAGAAATAGGCTTAACTTTTCTTCATGACTCTGTTTTTTTCTATTACGTCAAAAATGTCTGATGTAAGGGTAATGTGGATCCATAAAGCACTGCTTAACTCTAAATCGTTGGGCTAATTCAATGACAGCTTTAGAAATCAAAATGGGTCTCCATTTTAGTCCAAAGACTCTTTTTGTATCTACATTTGTTATGTGTCTTGAACTCCAATTTCTTTCTTCTTTGGAATTGTTGGTTATACAACTTTTTTTACTTGGTATATAATTGTTTTATTATACTTTATATATATATATATATATATATATATATATATATATATATATATATATATGCGAAGTGGGAATCATAAATAATAAATCATAAATTAAAAGAAAATGCCCCAAAAGAAATAAAGCATATATATATATATATGCTTTTTTTTTCTTTTGGGGCATTTTCTTTAATTTATGTTTTTTTATTTATGATTCCCTTTTCGCTTTTCAAGTTACATCGCTTGATAATTAAATATTTTAATTCCCCCATCCAATCAGTAATAAAATTCCTTAAAATATACAGAGACACTTTTAAGCAAGTAAAATAAAATATCTTATACCTTTTTTACTCAAAAATGACTTTTTAAGGAATAATTCTTTAAGAGAAGATAGTGTTGCTTTTACTTTTGACACCTTATCTACAGTAACATCAGATCAAGGGACACGAAATTCATCATGACAAGGAGCTAGTTGCATGCCTGTAGTTAGCCATAGATTTATGCAAATTACAAGTGATAGAACGATTTAGCTCGGTCTTACCCCAATTTGTAGGAAGAACCCACTGGGGGATCTGGATGCCTCCCACCTCTCTTCTCGTTCCACCAACCTCACGAGGGGACTTGAGGCGTGATGGCTATTTAGACTATTTAGAGTATCCCATGCAGCAAAAAGACTTTACATTTACAAACATTCATACTTTCGCTGGGATTCGAACCCATGCCCTATGTCACCTTCACTAGCCACTCTACCGGATGGGGGCCGGAGAAGAAAATAAATGAAGCTAGTATTTATTCAAGAGCAATGAAAAATGTATTTTCATGTTTAAATTGTTCTTTGAAAGATCATATACATAAATTTTAAACTCATAATTTTCTAAATATAAAATAAAATCAAAATACAAAGTAAATACCTAGACAAATTCATAAAAGGAAATTGTGTTAAGAGTATAACTTCTAAAAATATATTAATTAAAATACATCTTTTACAATAAGGAAGTTTTTCTTATAACTACATGGAAATCAATAACTTGCTCTCACGTTAAGAAATAAGAAATACTTTTAAAATGTCTGAATAAGTACTAATGATGTAATTTGTGTGCGTATAATTGTTTATACTTGAGGCTTACTCATATAGATTAAATAATTTGGCCTTACCTCAGATTATCCGATGGAAAATGTGTTAACTTAAATATTGTGTTAAAATATTTAGCGTATTTTCTTCCTTTACAAAATATTTTTCCATTCTCCAATAAGAAGAAATGTTTGATTTCTGCTTCACATCCGTTATAGAAATTCTGGCTATGGGGGAAAAAACTAAATTTCTATGTTTCGTGGTTGAGGACAATCAAACTGAATAGTAAGTATTTTAGTCCCAGAGCCATAATCTTGATCAGCGAAGAAATATTTATTTATATCAAAGCAGTACAGAAAACTTTTTTTTCAAATGTGGCTGTGGATTGGGATTTTATCATTGCAGACCTAGTACATTTCCCGTGAACTGGCATGTCTTTTAAATGAGGCATCATATAGGTGGATACCAACTGCCCCAATGTAATTTTAACGGCCAACTAAGCTACCCATCAGGTGTACAGAAAACTACGGCGCCACTAAGAAAGTAATATAAAAAACTTATTCAACAAAGAGATTAATCGTGAAATAAAGTGAGGTATGCTGAAACTTTGTTCTTGTGGAATTCTTAATGCTACAATTCTTATTCTTTTGAATTTCTATTTTCATTTTCTTCTTAATGATTTATTTGAAACTATTCGTTCATGTTCTTAGATTCCTTGGAAAATTATGTGGATACAAATACTAATTTAAATAGAATTAGTGTACCGTGAATTTTAGCATTAAGAATTCCATAGAAACAAAAAGTTTCAACATACCTCACCTTATTCCACAATTTAATTCGAATAAGAACATACTGCGAATATATCAAAAGAAAATATGTTTATCGATAGTAAAGTCTGTCTTACAAAATAAAGCGTAAATGTTTAGTAATGAACTACTTTAAACATTGGGAAAGGCTGTATAATATATTCAATAAGAGGAAAATAATTTTCTAATTAGAAAACAGGTAAAGCAAAATTGCTTTCCAGTATATCTAATTATATTTCCTATTATACAGACTAATTTAAAATATTTCAATATAATGGTATACTTTACCTTAACTCTTTCAAAATAACTCAAGTAACATAAGAGAGCTATTCAATAGTGAAGTCAGCTATTTAAAACACGCGCTATAATTGAACTGGAGGCGTCTTTTCAATTATAACCTTCTGAGTGATTCATTAAGGCAGAAACCTTTTCAAAATCTTGCAAATCCATTTCGAGGTGACAGGTATTATGTATTATGCCCATCTATTGAAGTGAGGAAATTTAAACAGCGTTTAAGAGGGAACGTATTTACTCTTTTATGGAAAGTCCTCTTGAAGATTGCATCAAGAGCAGGAAAACAAATCGTTCACCTCACCTCATTTGTTTCTATTAAGACTCTTTCTTTGATGATGCATACGTTGACTGTTAACATAAATCCCCTCCCCTGCAAGCAAGGCTAAATTATCCAAAGCGAACAGCAAAACGACGGCTATTCACTATTTTAATACAGAAACGCCAAAGGATGGCTTGAATAATGTGGATAAAGAGATTTTTCCTCCTCTTCCTTTTTGTATTTCTTTTTTGAAGAGAGAAAGAGCATTCATTTCTTAGCACAGTATGCAATAAGTGTTTCTTTGGCGATGCAGGTGGTGAGGAGGGGCTATTAGTCGCCAACATATCTCGCCATTTTTCCTTGCAAAAGAGTTGTGGAAATTTTTATCTTCTTTTTTTGCTGGAAGATAAAAAAGTGGATGCGGTGCGGAAAATATCTTTAGATATCTTTTTCTTTTCTGTTTCTTTCTTTTTTTTTTCTTTATGGTAATACTTATGTCCACAGGAGCTGTCATGGCTGGGAAGATTATTGATGGTCATGACGCTATTTGGATGTGTTATAGCTGAGATGTATTTAGATGGGGAATTGGGATTGCAAGAGCATATTAAAAGGGGAAAAAACGCTAGCTGGTATCATATGAGCATGAAAAACAATAGAATAGTATATATTTTTCCATCGCATAGCATTTGGGTTAAATTTTATGTGGGAAACTAGTGAGATGTATTCAATATATATCCAACATATATTTGTTAAGTAATATTCTCATTATTATTTTTAAAATAATTCTGGTAAGTTATGCATATGCATCTAGAAATCATAATACTAAAGAGGGTTGATAAGCAATAAGTCTCCAGCATATGGCTCATGTATATTAAATAACCAATTAATAAGGAATTAGAGCTAGCTAGAACTGGGTTGGTATTTGTCTGTCTATTATGTCTTTTGTTTATTTATTTCAGATTTCTTTATGAATAATGTATACCATTAATTAAAAAAAATTAAACCTTTACCCTTTATTTTTTCTATTTTCTTGCAGAATTCAGAAACAAAAGCAGAAAGTAGAGTACCTGGCCACCAATGACATCCTTTGATTTACAAAATAGTTGTAAATTTATCTTTAGAGTTATCTTTCAAATTTTTTGGTTATTTCGTAAAAGTCAATAACTCTGAAGATATTTGTCGAATATGGTCCATTACAAATTAACCAACCTCCATCAACACAAAAATCAATAAATTTGTCGAACAGTGGAGAGTGCTGCTGAGAATTACACCGCGGGCACTAGGTTCCAGATCCCTGATCTAGACCTTTTCCACGATGAGTTTCGTGGACCTCGATCTGACACCGTCAGGCAGGTGGCATTAGAAACAACAGCCACATTCATCAGGATCCTTATAATGCTTTCAAAATCGTAAATTCAGAATTATCTCAACTTTAAAAATAAAAGATTAAGAAAAATACGCATGAATATAAGGAATGTACGTTATTTACATAATGTTATTTACAAAATGAAAAAAATTTCCTCACAGATTCAACAATGGCTTTAACCCGACACTTCTCACGCAGGGTATGCCACAACCACCGCCTAATTTTTTTGCAAGACTTCATCTAAACCTCTTTTGGAAAATGAATAGTTTCTCGTGTACTTGACTTTAAGGTCATATCCTTTGAGGGGCTTTACTTTATAAGTGGATTCTAAATGTATAATTTTGGATATCCCCTCTTTGGTTATGTCATACCCTGAGCGTGAATCACCGTTACTGTTCTAAATGCTTTAAAATCTTTCTTATGCAATGGGTCATTATTGTAATTATGACGAAGAAATGTGTGATATTTAAGTAATTTAATAGATACAGTACTTGTGATAGATATAGTACAACAGAGTATTTTCAGATGAAGATAATCTCTTTGCAGGGATAATGCGGAAGAATCAAATGATGAAGAGTATAATAGTAAGTATGATTTCTCTACTGAAATCAATCCAGATAATTTAACTTAATGAGCATTTGTCGTCCTTTATAAAATGACATTGATAAAATATTTAATGGATGGAAAATGTAATCGTTGGCCTATGACAATATTCTTTTTGTGTTGTTGAACTTTGTGACAATAAATGGGCAAATTAGTTTGTTAAGTAGTCAGAAACCACCTTTTAAGCATCGAACCACACGCTGATTTCTCAAATGTTTTGGATTTCGATTTACAGAAAGATGTAAAAACCAGCAAGCAATGTTTCTACGAAATTTTAGAAAAAAAATTAAGATCCAGTGAAAACATCGCACTCAATCGCAATCAAGACTAAAGGAGTGAATAAACAATGTACTGAATGCTTTAATAATAAGTAATATAAAAAAATTAAGTCAATTCTTATATATATATATATATACTTAGATCAAAGAAACATTTTATTTTAGTTACTTTTTATTAAATAGTTACTATTAATAGAAATATGTATATACATATGATAAAATCACAACACATTAAGTGGTAATTCCTTTTTTATTTATTATCATTAAAGTCAAGTAGTTATTAATTATCATTAAAGTATTGTCATCCAAAACAATCGTGTATATAAAATTTCATTTCAACTGAATGCTTTAAAACGTGAGAAAAAAGCATTTTCATGTTTTGACACAAGTCGCCAAAATGTTCGCTAATGCCGGGTTAAAACTGACACTTATTTGATAGATTTTGGGCAAAAAATTGCTGATTTTTTCTGTTTGAAAGCAAGTCCATACAGGACTGAAATTTTAGTGAAACAAAATAATAGGAATTTTTTTTTCATAACGATTTATTCAGCTCTATAGAATTTTTTTCTGTGTTACTGAATGTTTCATATATTGTAGTGTTACGATATTCCGTGAGTCTTCGCGTGGTTTTATCAGAGTTTGAAGATCGGACACGCACGTGCAGCAGACAGCTATCAGACTAGTGTCGCGTGATCTTTGCTTCGAGAAATTAATTGTGTGTTTCTTCCGTATGAAGTTCCGTATCTTTGACTTTTTCTTATCGTATAAATCAGGATGATTAATGTAACATTTCCAAGGGTCAAATTGTGATCAGTCAAAGAGTGGCTTCCATAAATGCCAGGCAAAACATGAGCGATATGACATATTGTCTGAATTAACATATCGCAAATGTTGACAACGGGAAATTAACTTTATTTTTGAATGATTTTCATGTATTATTTTATGTTTTCTTGTCTAGAACTGAGTAATTTGATTCAAATAAAAAAAACGAGTGTGCTTCGGAACACACAACAGAAGTAAAACTTCTTTAGCTCCATCTATATATATATATATATATATATATATATATATATATATATATATATATATATATATATATATATATATATATATATATATATATATATATATATATATATATACATATATACATATATATACATATACATATATATATACATATACATATATATACATATATATATACATATATATATATATACATATACATATATATATATACATATACATATATATACATATACATATATATACATATACATATATATACATATACATACATATATATATATGTTTATATGTATAATATATACTTATATATTCATATATATCTATACTAATTTTCTACAAATATTTAAATTTATTAGGGATTTTCATCGATAAATTAATATTGTTGAATAGATTTTTTTATCCATTATTTTCATTATAGGATATATCAGTAATTACTGTGGGTGATTGTAAGACCGAGATAATATGCTTATGGTATGAGAAATAAGATACATATGTTTTCGAATGAAAATTAAAAAGATATCTAGAGAAAACTGTATCGATTGTTGTTCCCTGTCTTGTGTTAGGCTCATTTCGTTTGTTGTTCATTTTATTCATTTGTAGTTCAAATTTATCTTGTAGAAAGTTTACCAAGAGTTGTCTACATATTCGGACGTGAAATGAACATTGTAATCTCCTGCTAAAATTAATGGCTACATATTATAGTTTTCTCCTAAGTTTTCAGAGCCTACCCAACCGTAAATCATAGGTCGTTTATATAAAAACTTTATAATATTATTAACTGTGTTATTGGGCAAAATATAAACAACTACCATTCAGAGTCTGTGTCACTTCCTGCCATAATTTGTTATTATTCACCCAAAAATTCCCAAAATGCGAACTTTAACATGAATTCACAATTTTATTCACTTTAAACGTAGAACATTTAATGTATTTGTGAAGATCCCCTTGGATCTCATTTTGAGAACGAGAATAAATTGGAGTCATATAAGAGCCAGTATCCATTTTTTATAAATAACTTTCTTTATTTGGTTATCTCTTCCAAATAGAATCAAAGACTTTTATTAAAAAATATATCTAGATAGTTATATGAGGTTTAAAAAGGAACTTTCCTTTAAATAAACTTAAATATTTAATGATCCAATTAATTAACAATTAGAATATCGATCACGCAGAGATTACCGCGATAAGAGATCCCAGATTTATATTCAATAATGTTCCTATTGAACATTTAACTTTAATCTCACTCCTAATATAAAACTTCAACGAGACTTTAAAATATAAATCAATATTTACCACACTGCAGCTCAGCTCTTCCCGAGATTTATCCACCTAGAAATCTAACTTCAGCGTTATACCTTCCTGCTTCAATCTCTCTCTCCTACTGCTTTTTGCTTTACTATTCCGTTTGACTTAAATACTTTATCTAATCTGCATAACAAGGAATCCTGTCCTCTTTTTGGAGCTGATTGGAAATAGGTAGGGGAATTAAATTTTTCCCTAAAAGAGACGACTCAGAAGGTTAGTGATAAAGTTCCGTATAGGTTTGTCACATATTGACTAAAATATTAATTTATAAAATGTTCAAGAACGAAAAATCACCGTTCGCGTAACGCTAGCAAACTCGCAAACGAACTACAACCTGACGAAACGTAGGTTATACGCAACGAAACCTTCTCTTTCTATCTTCACTAACTTATATCGACCTCTCAACTTCCGTTCGCCTCACCCGATCACACTTTTCGTAACTCTCTCGTCACGCATTCACCAGCTTACTTCCCCAGTCAAGATTTTGTAAAGAAGCTTTACTTCAAAAATACAGATTGGATTTTTTTTCGCTTAAATAAAATATAAAAGCTACTAAAATAGTATAATACTTAAACTGTGTGTGTGTGCATTATTTAGAATTCAACCCTTTAAGTGCCACGGGTGTGTATATACGTCCTTTTGCGGTGGTGCTTTTAGTGTCACGAACGTGTATACTAGTCCTTCCAAAGGAGGTTTTTTTGCATTGTGTTGCTCTATTTAAAACTAATCCCACTATTTTGAAATACAATATGACAGAACTTATAAAGAATTTAATTATTTTGGAGAAGAAGTTGGGAAGGTATTTTTGAAAAGGTATATTCCAGGAACATTAAAATTCCTAGTTAAGCAGTTTTTCTTGTTTTTTCGCTTGAGTGTGTTCTTTTCTACTCTTCATTTGCTCTCATTTTGGTTTACAGTGCGTGTAATAGTATATTTTTAATTTTTTGTATGAATATGTCTGACAATGGGTTTGTGCAAGGAAAAATATTCGTCTTGAATCTTATGAATGTTATGCTGGTTTATGTGCTCATCCCTGTATTAGGATATGTCACATAACAGATAAGCTATAATTTGTTTTTTATTACATTGTAACTCCATACATTAAATTTTGTATTTTCGTTTTATTATTTTATCTTTTTCTTCTCTTCTTTTCTTTTTCAAAGTGAAAGTAAACAATTTTTAGGTTGAAAAACACGCAAAACAATGACACATATGGAAAAGTCCGTGGCACTGAAGAGAGGGGGGATTTCTTATCTTTTCCTCGACACAGTTACGGTGTTAATTTATACTAAAATTCCAATATTATTCTATTACAAATTTTGTATGTGATTTAGTATTTGCAACTAAGAAACCTTGCATAAATATTCAATGTGCGAGGCATGTCCGGAAACTAAGCACCGTTTTGTTTTAACGCAACCACTGTGGTAGTTTCATTCCTTATCCCTTTCGCTCACTATTAGTGATTCTTAACTCAATGATATCCTTACAACATCATTGTGCTTCATTCAGGCGTGTTCTTGAGCGTTAGAAACGCGCAAGACGATTGCCGATCCCGCGAACTGTGAAGTGCGATCTGTAATCCGCTTTTTGAACGCAGTGAATATTAATCCAGTTGAAATTCCTCATCAAGTAGAGATTTATGGTGAAAATGTAATGAGTAATAAAATAGTGAGAACATAGGTTGGACAATTCAAGGATTGGCGAACCAATGCTCATGACGAAGCACTGAATGCGCGGCCTTGTGTTGTTAGTGATAATTTGGTGGAAAAAGTTAATGAGAGAAAATTCGTGAAAGTGGACGGCTTACAAAAAGGCGATGAATTCCCCCAAACTTCAAATCTTCTCTTTTGGCAGCACCTTTCTTTGTAGGGCGGTGCCTCTCAGACTTTCAATATTTTTGACCCAATTTTCAACCATACTTTTCATCGCCCCCCTCTATACAATAATGACGCTTTGTGTGCAATAATAATGAACTTCAATGCTAAATCTACAACGCGGCATTAATTTTAAATCGTATAAATTATCAGGATACATATATTAAATGTTGTATTTGTTACCTTTAAGCGATAGATTTTTTAAGTATGTTATTTTAAGAAACAGGATAAATATTTTGTCACTTTTCCGTTTTAATTTTGAAACTAGAACATATTGTAATAAACATGCAACTTGTATTTTATATTTTAATGTGGCAGAATGTATTTTGCTTTGTTTCCTTCCAGTAACTTAGTAATTTTTTAAAACAAACTTTTATTTTCGAGTTTTCGATATGCCCCCCCCCCAACGTTGGATTTTCAGGGGCCCCAGGGGATGCACCCCACAGTTTTAGAATCATTATTGTAGAGGGTATAGAGAAGTTGGTTTCCCGATATGAAAAATGTCTGAAAAATAGCGATAAGTTTATAGAAAAGTAGTTTCCGACAGATTCTTTCATGTAAAAATATATTTTCTTTAAAGAAAAGTTTTTTTTTTTTTTTTTTTTTTGCGAATTTTTCCAAAATGGCAGTTACATTCCGGAGACACCTTATAGTTGAGTTCAGCTCCAATCACATCCTCCTCATTTGACCCCAAATCAGAATCATTGAATGCTATGTTAATTCCAATCAAGCCAAGCAAATTTGCAATGCTAAGGTAAATACTTTTCATAGTTTGAAGTACAAACTCGCATAAGCAAAAATGTTATTATGTACAAAAAGTTAAGAACTTATGAAAGTTATGAACTTTTTTTTTTGTTTCAGATGATTTTCCTGGAATTCAATACCAATGCAGTGGAGGTCGTTGTCGTTTTTCCGTCGTGGGTACGAGTCCTGATGCCACTCAAGTACTGCAGTGTAAAAGGATTCACCCACGTCAAATTTTCTCAGGCTCGATTGGTTGCTTAGAATCGTCGCTTTCTGAATCAACACGAGAAATACTGGCAACGGGCTTCCCCATTTTGAACCTTCGTCAAATGGCGAGTAGTAAAACTTCAGAGCTATACACCCGCTATAGGGGTTAGCGAAGCTGCTGCGCCATTTGACCTTGGTTCGAATCCCGGAGAAGGCAAGGATATTTGTATATGTAAAGTGACTTTGAGGCATGGGCCAATTTTAAATAGTCGTCGAGCCACAAGTCCTCTTGTGAGGCAGGTGGAAGGGGAAGGGAGGTGAGCCAACTGTGAGGACCCCACTCCCTCAAAACTGAGGTTGGAACCGAGCTAAATCGTACTTTCACCTGTATGGTGCTCAAAGCTGTGGAACGATAGGCGTAAATATCTTGCCCCTTGGCACGATGAATTTCGTGGGTCTCGATCTGACACAGTAAGACAGGTGGCATCAGAAACAACAACACAACTTAAATTCCTGAATCTCCAGACTTTTATACCACGTTAGCGTTCGGACCTTTATCGCCGAAAAATTTAATGTGACATATGATTTAAATGCATTTTAATTATAATGCCCTAAAATTAGTTACAGATACCTATCTGTGGTGCTGTTTTATGCTTTTAATTCTTATCTGTCCAACAATGGAATTACACCTAGCTTAAAAAAATCTAGAAATTTTTCCTACTAAGCATTTTTTCGTTGAACAATTCATTTTACATTTATTAATTTGTTTAGACACGTGATTTAATTTTGTACTTTTAATTACTGAAAACAAAAAAAAATCTTAATCACATTCAAATGAGCATTTTGTTTGAAAGAAAATGTTTACATTAGAAATCCTAAGTGGCTTTGTTTAAAAAAAAGCAAAATTAAAAAAAGTGAAAGAAAAAAATTATATTATTTAAGAAACATACAAAAGAAGAGATATATATATATCCCCCCTCCCGTCCTCTGAATTAAGAAACTGAGCAGCTAAAAAAAGTCTTCTTTAACCGCCTTTATAGTAAAGAAAATAGAAAAATATATTTACTATAAACAATTTTAAGGAAAGGTTCAAAAAATGTATAAAGCACTTTGGTGGACGGAGAACAAAACTATTTGCTTTTTCCCTCGCCAGATTCCTTGAAAGAATGAGAAGCCTCTGTTCAATATTTTAACGAAATACTGCCTGGGTTTCCCCCCTCCTCTTTTTCGTTGTTGATGCAGTTTTTCAGATATATCGTGGATATTTTTCCTTTTCTGTTTCATTACTGTTTCCTACACTCCTCAGTTAACTGTAACTGAGAGTGCACCATACTTTCCCACCTTCTTACCCTAACTGAAACTTTAGAACGCCGTATTGGGACATGCTGTAAACAGGAAGTGCCACGGACAGACGCCATGTCTTGTCTGCATCAATCCGCAGCACCTTCAAAGGTGTAATTTTCAATTAACCGCATTACTACTTTTAAGTGTAAACTTTAACACTGTAAATATTTATTTTCTTGTAAGATAAGTATATGTACTATCTCCATCTCTGGCTGTTATTCGAACTCAAGCAACGGCGCCAATTACCTTATTTACAACCCAAGCCACTTTCTTACATTTCCCATTACTAACCATCACATGAGTGAGCAGTATAATTCAGCTACTCGATGGCTTTTGAGTATGGACCTCGTAATTTTGAACCATAATCAGGTGACGAGGGCGACACCTGATCAGGCATCCCTCTCTCCATACTTCCATAATACCAACAGGAGGAAAACTAATTTATCATAAATCCCATTTTCCTTACCTTTTTCGTTTCAAATCATAAACAATGCCAAACATGAAGGGAGGATATGACTAAACTAATGTTAAGTTTTACTGTATGGCATGTGTTGAAAATGCATTATTATAATATTATTTATTTATTTAAGTTTAAGATGGCAACGTTAGCTATATATATACAACCGTATTATTTCATTTTTAAATTATTGTTCATTTGTATTATTTTCATGAGTGGCAACAGTGAGTATAGCTATTTAATCACATTTGTGAATGTCAATTAATTTATTATTATTTTTTATTATTTTTATTTTAATGGAATGTTTGAATAAATGATTTGGAACACATTTTCTTAATTTGTGACAAATAACTTGTGGAATTTACTGAAGATATACCCATGCAATAATATCACCTTCAGAGAGCTTTTAGAACATACAACAATTAATAAGCTACTTTTCAAAGTCTTTTTGTAGAAGATAAAAGTTCTTTGATATATATTAAATAAGAAAGGAAAGACGTCTATATTCATTTGAAGGGAGTAATAGACTTTATTGTTCCATATCCCACAAAACCTGTAACCTGTGTGAATAAATGGGATTAGTATAGTCTTTGTCACTCCGTATCCCACAAAACTTATAACTTATTTCAATAAGGTTTTTTCGATGATTGAAACTAGACATGTGCGGAACGAAAGCAATTTGCTTTACTTAAAATTATTTTGTAAAGCTAAGATAATTAGTCTATATTTTCTTTTGTAGCTTTAACAACATGTATATGCAATGCATTTTGTAAGTTATCTGTAGTTTTAATACACTTTAATACAATTATTTAAAACTCAATCATGCCCAGCGGCAAATCATTCCAAATTTTAAGCAATCTATTGATCGTTATAATGAAAGTAAGATGCTAATGAGCATAAAATACCTAATTGAGAAAAGTTTGTGTTAAGTAGATGAGGTAAAATGTTGATAAAAATATCAAAAACAGCTTTCTTAAACGGCAAGGTTTATAAACCGGATATCTGTCGTGCTCAAAAGTTTCTTTTCACTCTCAATGAATTATTCAAGCAATATCCTTTTCAAAATCTTGTAAAACAGCATTTCAAAGGGACAAGATAACGTATTACCTCCATCCATTGAAGAGGGAAACCTTAAGCAACACTGAATTCGAAACATATTTTCTCTTTAAAAATCCTTTTTCAAGATTGTATCAGAGGTAAGAAAACATCTCCTCATTTCGACTCATTTGTTTCCATTAAGATCACTTCTTTGATGCAGCGTGCGTCGGTTCTTAGCATAAATCCCTTCGTGTAGGGAAGACTGTATGATCTCCAGCCAACAGCAAAACGACGGCTATTTACTCTTTTAATACATTTCTGTGAAACGCCAAAGGGTGTCTTGAATTATGGATCAAGATATTTTCCTCCTTTTTCCTCATTTACGGAAAGAAAGACCTCTCATTTCATCTTACAGTATACTCTAATGATGTTTTCTTGGCGACGCTTGTTGAGAGGCTTGGGTATTAGTCGCCAAACTTTTCATCTCCCAACCCCGCCCACTACACCTATTCCTGAATTAAAGATTCATTTAAAATATTTTTTCAGCTGGAAGTGAAGGGGGAAAAACGGACATATATATATATATTCAGTTTTTTCCCTTTCTTATTCCTTATGTTAATGGTTGTGTTCACAAGTGTTGTTGCAGTTGGGAAAAGTATTGATTAGCTGGCTGCTTACTTTTGCACAGAGAAGGCTCAGAAACATAAGTGAAATATTGTTACGTTGATGGGGGTTCGAGGATTTTATGGAAATCATTCGCAAAGATCAAGACATCTTTAAAAGCAATGCGAATTTATTGCCAAAGATCAATCCTTGAAATACAGCATTCAGCAGCAAAATTCGCAGAACAAATATCAGAAGGACTTCACACACCTTCTACAGCGCTCAAACACAATATCAGTGTCTAAAATAGAAGTAGGTTATATTATTGATAAGCACATCACTCGTACTACTCAACTGCCGAGCTAATCGTTGTTCTACTCTTCACTGTCAAGGCAAGACTACTAATTGCTAGTCAAAGCAATACTAACTAATCACTAATCTAAACAAGACTGACTCTGTTCCGGTGACCATCTCCCTATTTACGGGTCTCGCAAACCCTTCAAGAAAGATCCACTTACGTCATAGATCGTTAGTGTTCTTCTTCACTAATTTCCAGAAGAATCAATATATTCATGAACTCGCTAAAAATGGTCGACAAGTTACCAACTTGGTAGTCGAAAATGATACCAAATTTAATTTATCTCCAAGACATCTCCTAGTTCCCATTGAGTTGCCATTATAGCTTAAGGGACAGCTTTGCTTGCAAATATTACAATTTTAACATAAAATAAATATAACATAGAGTAATATAAACGCATTACCTATCCAAATACAGATTATTTACCCAGTTTTACACAAAATTCATAACAATATTAAGTATCTGAGCCAGTTACTCGTATTTAGTTATCATATTAGAATGGGATGAATGTACTGTTTTATCATAATATTCTTCGTTGTATTCAATGATTATATAAAACAAAATGTCGGTAGATCACTATTTTCAAAACGAGATTGTATTTATATGTACAATAGCAAGCTAAAATATTTTTGCTCATATTTATTTATGGGTTCAATTATGTTCTTTTTGAAATGAGATTACTATTCTTTTAAACGTCAATTTGATACCAGAGTACCTTTAAGCACGAACTCGCACTGCTTCCGAATATAAGAAGCCTAATTAGGAGGGCAAAACTACATTACGTAATTTTGTTCCATGATACTGCAGACGGCAGGTTTTTGATGGACGTGAATCAATTCACGTATTACACGAAAATTCCTCCCATTCATTCACAATAAGCCTGCGATTTAATGCAATGATAATAAACCTATTAAAAACTTTAAAAAAACATACATCTTTCTTCTAGAACAGTGATTCTTAAACTTTCGATTGCCGCGGTCTTCCTTTATGTATTAGACAGACATCGTGGTCCTCCAAAGTTTTGAAAACCCCTTCCCTGATTCCTAACATATGGCTGACGGATCAAAACGTTTTTCAATATTTCAAGGACTGCCTCTGCTAGTGATACAAACTTTTTCAACATTCATTTGTATTTTTTAAGAAAACAGTATATATATATATATATATATATATATATATATATATATATATATATATATATATATATATACACTGGTGTGCAGAAATTAAGGACGAGACGGTTTTTTCAATATAACTTTGTACAAAAGCTTTCCAAATCAACACATTTAATACCATAAGATCCCCAATACGTAAAGACATGTGTAATATGTAAGCAACACTTACTAAAAGAGAAATCAGAGGGATAAAAAGAAGCTTTATTGAAAAAGTAGCATGGAGCGCAATGCGACTGAAGGCCGAAACATTCCTGTGATGGGTGTTCAGCAAGAAACATCCGGTCTTTAGTAGGGGATATGATCTCCCCTGACTGCTAGGCAGGTTTCACAGCGTCTGCCCATGCTGAGAATGAGGGTGTCAATGAGTTGTTGAGGCATTGCTGCCCAATCGTCTTGCAGCGCCAATCGAAGCTCCCGAATCGTTACTGGTGGTAAGGTACGTGCTGCCAAGCGTCTGCCTAGAAAATCCCATACATGCTCGATGGGATTGAGATCCGTAGATCGTGCCGGCCAATCCATACGTTCAATATCCTCACTCTCTAAGAGCTGTTCGGTAGCTACTGTGCGATGACATGGTGCTTTGTCGTCCATGAAAAGGAACTGCAGACCCATAGCGCCTCTAAAAAGACGCACATATGGAAGAAGAATCTCGTTACAATAACGGGTCCGTTGACTGAACCTGCGTCGAAGATGTGAAGATCTGTACGACTACCAAGCATGATGCCTCCCCAAACGAAAACACCGCGACCTCCATACCTGTCCCTTTCAATGATGTTCGAGGGATGAGAATGCGATGAGAATCGCTTCTCAAACTGAATCTGCTCTTACCTGTAAAGAGTACTCGTCCACATTCTTTGTCTCTTCAATTCCGGTGTTACCGACACCACAGAGAACGCCTTCTTCGATGGGCAGGCGTTAAAGGTACACACCGTACAGGGCGTCGTGCAAACAGACCACCACCGTGCAGTCTTCTGGCCACGGCAAAACGCGACATCGGTCGTCCAGTTGCCTGTGTCGTGTGTCTAGCGATTTCTCCCACTGTCTGCCGCCTGTTTCTTCTGGCCTGTAAGACAATGTATCGGTCATCTGTGGGTGTGGTTCCTCGTGGACGAGCACTATTGAACCCCCGGATAGCTGTTCCTGTAGTTTGAAATTGTCTCCAAAGTCGTGAAACGATGATGTGATCAATTCCGAACTCTGCAGCCACACTTGTCACACTGCGGCCTTCCTCCAACTTCCCAATGATTCGACCTCGGGTAAAAGCATCCAGATGTCGTCTAACAGATTGATTATTCGCCATTTCTCGCTGAGGCGGCAACTCGGTGTGATTTTAACTGCTATACGGCGTGCAATCTCTTTTCCATAAATACTGATCTTACACCGACAACATGCTTTATACTACTGAGACACTCCCCCATTACGTCTACCTGCATATCTGCGCATGTGCTACCGTACATCACCTTACTTAATCTCCTGATTGGTCTTTCTGTCCGCTCTGCCTCTTCGTTCAGCTAATATGCTAATTTTTCGACTTCGTCCTTAATTTTTGCGCACCAGTGTATATATATATATATATATATATATATATATATATATATATATATATATATATATGTGGGAGACAACAAGGGGTCCAAGACTTTTGTCTTTTTCACATTTATTTTAAAATTAAACAAAAATTAATTAAAAAGGTAGCTATTCTAACAGATAAGTTTGACAATGATATGCAGAAGGTAACGCCTGCTCGCGCACCTCTGTCTCGCGCGCGCGCGCGCGTTCTCTCTCCTGTTTCTCTTAAAAGTTCACAGTCTAATAGTTTCAGTTTGTGTTTCACTTAGCTGCGCCTGCGCACGAAGACTGCTTGGCTTTGGCTGCATGCCACATATATATACATATATATGTAAATATATCAATATATATATATATGTGTGTGTGTGTGTAAATATATCAATATTTTATACGTATATAAAATATTACAAGATATTAATTTCAAATAAATAAACAATTTCGGCACAAACAAATAAATGATACGCGTGCCATTCGATTAGAAAATCGAGATAGATGCAATCGGTATCGCATTGACGCGCTTATGATTTCAATTCTTATTCTTTGCAGATGTTTCTTCCATACATTTTTGAAAACATTTCACACATTAGTAATGGCTATGTAGTTGCAAAGAATAAAAAAGCTGAATTAAAACTCTTGATCGAAATACATGTTCTAGTAAATGTTTTTATAAGAGATAATTTAGTGATTTAGTCTTTAGTCTTCCTTCAAATTTTATAGTATGTGAAAGAGGAAAATCTTAACATTAGATATGAGACCTTCGACGACCCCCATGGAATCACGGAACACAGTTTAAGAATTACGGCTCTAGAACATTATTTATTTAACTGTGGGGCGTGCCTCCTTAGAGGGGGGGGGGTGCAAACATATTGAAAAGTTTAAAGCAAAAGATTATATAAAGAAAAATTATTAATTTATTGTAAGTAAACAAACAAAATCAATACTGGCATAATAAAAAAATAAAATATACATTTACACTGATGTAATACGCTTATGAATGTATTCCTACTGCACAACGTGTTTAATAGTTAATTTAACAATACAGAATATTACCAATGACCTGATTGGCTTGTCATGTATAAAACTATATACAGAAATTAACACATCTTAATAATTTGTACGGTTTATAACTATTCCCTTAACTGCTGAATTAAATTTACGCAATTCGCTCCCCGATGCCACCATTTTTCACGTAGATGTGAGCATGTGATGTGTTAGGGGGGGGAGGAGGAAAAAAGGAATAAATAAGTAAATGCTCTGAAATAAGTAAATCCTTCTCAGACTCTGTAAAGGTTATCTTATTGCATTCCAAAGTCTTCGGAACAATGTTATGAATAGCAGTGCAGAGTAAAGATCGTACTTCGTAAAGACGTATATATACGTCCGGGACGATTAACGCTTGGCTGAGTGAGTCGTTTATATATGCCGATGGTACTTAAAAGTTTTAAGTCGTATTGTAGCTTTAGTCTCAAAGTGTACTTTTGAATTAATTGCATCGTCATTGTATGGAGGAGGGGAACGATGAAAATTAGGATTGAATTTTGGGGCGCAAATATAGAAACTTTGCCAAGCACTTTTCTAGAGCTTAAATACTTCACAACAAATCTCAAATAGTCCATGTCAAACAATTTTATGGGAATTTGAAATAATGAACCACATACCCTCTCATTCATAATGAAACAAAAATAATACGTATGTAAAAAAAAAAAAAAAAAAAAAAAAAATTGCCCAGAAAAATTAAGGCGCATGCAGCGGCAAGTATTGCAAAAAACACTCAAATGTCTTTCGATCTGACTTTCTCAGACGAAACGAATTAAGAATGTTTTTTTCATCTTTGTTCCTTATGATTCGAAATGCGTAGAGCGACATTGAAGAGATTAACAGTTGAAAATAAGCGACTTTAAATATTTCGCATAAATGGCTATTTGTACATAAGTTCCTAGGACATCATAACATGACAAATAAACCTTCTGTGTAAAGTCTCAACGAAGACAAAGGGTCTTGAACCATTTGTGAAGAAACTAAATAGTATTTTAAAAGCAGAAAAGATACAACTACTGGAATTTTACGCCCTCTATAAGACAGACTTGGATTGAAGAATGTTATTCAGCAATACAAGTTTAAGACAGAAACATACGGCTGGAAGTAAGACAAGTCAGAAACGAGTTTCCATATTGCTTTGGGCAAATGCGAATGGAAATACTATATTGAAATCTGTGATTGTGTGGTCTAAAATAAGTAGTCATCAATTTCAAAAATGTATATATTAGAACAAAAATTACCAGTGCATGATTGTCTTGTGCTTTGGGGACATACGTATGTTGATACGTACTGTTGCGGGCATACGGGCTTTGATACATACTATGGGGTCATACGTACTGACATACACTGATGAACAATTCGTCAAACGAAAAGACGTCGCCCAATGTCACGATATGCAGCCAATAGTGGAAAACTGTTCCCACGCAATTACACAAACAATAATCTTGTTCGTCCATATGCATGACTGTTTCGAATTTAGTTCTATTTAAATAAATTTTCTTAATTCTGAAGCAAATTTAAATTAACTAATTAAATTATAAATAAGTTAATTAAATTGTACATATAAAGTTAAAGATATAATTTAGGTTGAAAATATTCTCTCGTATATATATATATTACTATAGTCACTTTAATTCAATAATTCATCTAACTTATATAATTACTTAATTTATTTGCCATTACATAATCATTTGTTTCTAAAGTTTTACTGCTTCAGTTGGCATCTTTTGTAATTATTCTGAGTATATTAGCTCAATCAGAGAATCGAAGTTGGTTCAACTTAATACATATATTAAATTTTTCTTATAATATCAAACTATTATAATTTATTTGGACATATTTCTGATTGCTTGGGTAATAATAAAAAGAAAAACTTGCTGTGGAATAAACTTTGGCAGGCTGCTCTTATCCACAATGGCATTCATTGGCGACATATTTCGGTTAATGGTATAATAAGTAAGTACAGTGCTTTTGTCTTATTACAAAATACATTTTCCTTTTAATGTACACAAAATTTAGCTATTTACTTCGGTTCAGATAATAGATTATTTTGGCACTTATGTATTATCGCAACAATTGCTCTAGATAAAAAAATCGCCAAGTTTGCAACCCTAATTGCGCATGTGTCGAAAGCGCTGAATTGGAAATCACGTGTTTCCTTTATATAATGTCACCAATAGGTTGAGATAATACGCGTAAATGCCGTTACGTGCTTCATTTCAGTAAGGTCTATGATCAGGATCGCCCATATTATATACATGCACGCTGGCCTTCTGCACCCAAGTTTGCGGGTTCAACCCCAGCCCAAGTCGGTGAATTGTTATGATGCAGAAAATCCACAGTGGCCATGTATGATTACATTACATGTAAAAGACCCCTAGAGTACCTGTTTGGCTTGGATGCTCTCGTCAAAATTAAATCCTGGTTCAGGTTCGTATCATCAGAACTCAGGTGCATCCCTCTAGGAAGGAAACTGGCGTCAAATTTACCTGCAGCGATTGGTATCCACCTATGGGGCACCGCACTAGAAAGTGATACCAGCTTCCGGGGAATGTACTAGGTCTACAATGGTTAAAGGCCAATTCGCTGCCTATTAGAAATACACACACACATATATACATATATATATATATATATATATATATATATATATATATATATATATATATATATATATATATATATATATATATTAGCTACCTTCTTTCCCCGTCTGCAATAGCTACATTGGAAATTAGTTTAAAACAAAATACCTTGCTTAAAAATAAACGCGAGTTCAAGTTTCAATATTTACTGTGTATAAAATAATCTCACTCTCAAATACATTTTCCTACTCATTCACTGTTGCAGTTTCTCCAGCAATCCATTTTCTTAAATTTGTAATTGAATTAACTCATGTTTCCCTTGGATAAATTTCTAGCTTATTTAATAGTTTTCTTTTAGAGGTTAATTATATCTATGTCTAAGCAATTCGCGTGTTAAATCCTAGGTTACGCGTGCTAGTTCTTCTAAATTTGTTACCTTTTTAAAAGAGGAGTGCACGCATTGACTGTGAAAATTCAAACAAAATGATTCGCGTGTTTCATTTCTAAGTAAAACGATCCCCCTCTTCATTTTCTTGCACAAGAGAAGTGGGAATTATAAACATTATTGCATGTTCACAAGCATGCAATATTGGTAATAAATGTTATATTTCCCGAAATGTAAGTAAAACCCTCACGCTAAATATCTTTATTTAAGAACTCAGAAGCTGGATACAAATAGTGAAGAGTTTATTCGTGTTATAACTGTTGTAAATGGAAATATGAGACAGATTATTAATCAAAATATTTTTTACTGTATACGTTTATACATATTTTAATTATAATTAATCTTCAAGAGTAATAAGATAAATATTGGTTTTGTTATATATGTTTTTTTTCTAATGTGCTGCATAGTGGCAACTAAGTCTTCGCAGACACGGCAAACCCCCAAAATATGACAGCCATTTTATGGAGGCACTATCTAGTGGCGACTCTCACTACCGAATTTTGACTCTTGAGTCAAATTTAATTCAGGCTTTTTCAGATGCTTAATATTGCCTTGATTTCAATTTTACCGAGAGAGATAGTGCCAAATTGATACTCAATCGATTGTTTACGTTCCACATAATCATATGAGGTGCAAATCTATGATTTTCGCATCCAGAACCAAATTAAACCCGCAACAGGCTTAAGAAACGCGCACGTTATTTCAAAGTCTCAGAGCCGATAGGTTATAAATGTAGTTAAAATACGCAATTTTAAAGGGTGTTTTTAGGATTTCTAGTAGCATATCATAAACAGTTATTAACAGAGTTCCTCAATTTACCTAGTAGATTCTTCGAAAACTCTTTTAAGTGCGCCTCTACATTGGCCAACCCCAATCACTGCAGGAAATTTTGAAGCCCAATTTTCTCCCTAGAGGGAGGCACCTGAGCTATGACAATGCGAACCTTGTAATAGGACTTAATTTTGCCTGCCCCCAACTAGACAGCTTTTACATGCCGCATAATCATACGACGTGGCTGCTGTCAATTTCCCGCATCATGGAAATCCATCGACTTGAGCCGGGGTCGAACCCGCAACCTTGGGTGCAGAAGGCCAGTGACAAACCAACCACGTCGCCCAGCCGACACACAATTTTTAAGGTATTGATTAAAATAATATGAATAATTGTTTCTGACATTTAAATATTATTCAAATAGGAATGGCCTAAATTGTCATACTAGAAGGTAACGAAAGGAAGAATGGTGAGTCTTGGAACCAAGAATATCTTATTTCAAATAAAGAGAGTTTAACATAGAAATGTTTCCCATCCATTAATAAGAGATTGCCATTCCTTCAATTACAAAATAACCCATTTTATCTCTAGCCATTATTAGTAACTGAGAAAAATTCTAGGAAGATAAAAAATTCATCACTGTAATTATTATTGAAATACTGTATATTAGTTGTAGAAAGAAAAGGAGAAGACGTAATTCACTTTTCATCTAGGCAGCATAATACATTTGCTGAACATTTGATTGGCCTTCCAACTTACTGGTATGGTTAGTTCCACATTAGCTTCGTCCCATCTTTTATGTGTTTGTTTTTCCTTTAGGGAAATTATAAATAATAAAGAGTTGAATGAAATTTGGAAAAGGATTGATTATATGCAGTAGCACACACAGGAATTTTTCAAAGGGGGAGGGGGGCTCCGGGACGAAAGTTTCTCATTCTTGTATCATGCTCCTTTTGATTTTGTCGATTTTCAGGAACAAAACACAGTAAAAAACTAATTATTGAATAAATAATTAGCCTTAATTAATAAAATTAATCATTAATAAATACTTAATTAAATTTTATGTGCTATATGCTTAGAATTATAATCAATCGGAAAAAAATATCAAGTGCTTTCGGGGGGTCCGGCCCCCAGGACCCTCCTCCTTTGTGTGCGCCACTGATTATATGTAATTTGAAGGATTATTTGGCCAAAATTTATTTTAAGAGTATTCTCAAACATATAAAATATAGTGAAAAACGTCATAATTATTTTAAGAACATCCATATTTTTATTCTGAATACACTTTTAATCCGGGAGCGGTGGTGTGGGGCATCTGTGATCTCTATTGAAGGAAGTTGAAACTGATCAAGTAAAAGAAGAACCTGCTGAAAGAATGCATATATTATTCATGACTGAGAAACGCGATGAACATGAAACGGAAAGAAAATTTTCAAATGCTTCCTACAGAACTCCATGAACTATAATATGAAGCCATAAGTGTACCACAAGGTACAGTTTGCTTTGTCAAAAAGACACAAGAAAGAAAAGTTCAACTTGCTATTTGTTAATCGCCAAAAGTGTCACGAGTTCGAGCCCAGTACCACTAAAGACCCGCCATGTAGGGGAGAGATGCACGTTAAATCTGTAGAGAGCTCAAATGTCATGTTGTTGGAATGATGTGGTAGTTAAAAGAGGCCACACTACTCAAGTGTCGTTCTCGTAACTTGACCATGGTTCAAAATTACGAGGTCCGTTTCCAAAAACCCTCGTGTAGCTGAACAGAGCGATGTTAATATTCACTCACTCGATCAGGAAAGCTCATTGAAACTACAATAACTTGAACAAAATATGACAGCTTTGCCAGCAAATAACATTACTGGGATATTAGTGAAAAGAGTGTATCTGATTTGATCATCCTTTATTAAGGTCTTGCACTTTTGAATCATTTTAGTTCAGTTTTATTGGATTTTTTTCTCAAATTATCAAAGAAAAATTAAAAAGTTCTTGAAAACCGTTAAGTATACTTTCTCTTAATTAAATTATTCACTGGAATTTTCCGATTTTTATCGTGTACAGTAAAAATAATTATAAAGAAATGATTGGGGTGACTGAGTCCCCCACACTACCATTAGCGTCAGTATCGAGTGCGTGCCTGCTCTCGGTTTAAAACAATTTGAAGTCTTCTGGATTTAAATATTAAAAAGTAACACAATTATTCTTCATCGAAATTTTATATTATTTTTCATTATTTAACATTAATTCTAAATGCTAATTGTGTGAGGTTTAGAAAATTATAGTTCTTTTAAAACTATTAACAATTTTAGCATTCATCTAAAAAAAAATCATTTTACATTTTTGTATACTCTCCTTACAGTTCAGCTATTATATCAAGAAAAATGTTTTCTTTTTTTAAAAAAATGAACTCGTGCGAAGAGCCGGTACTTCAGCCAGTATACAATTAATTTATCAGTACTGAAGATGGTATTATATAAATAATTTCTTAATAATAAATTAAGAATAAGTTTAATAATTGTTAGTGACTTCCATGGGCTTGTCTTGTAGAGCAAAGTTTGTCAAAGGAAGGTTCAATATTAGAAACTAAAACTCTGACTTATTTTTCTATATTTAGCTGAGATCTATATTTTGTCTTCAAAGCAGCTACCGCCGCAAATCCGGTTTAACAAAGGTAGGATGCTGAAAATGGTAATAGTATACTAAGTGCTATTGTTTTCAGTGCAAAAAAATCATCATCCACCTATACCAGTGTTTCTTAAACTTTCAATACTGGGGACCCAATTTCCAATCCTAATTTTGTTGCACCCCCTGTACAACAATAATGCATTTACTGCAATAAAAACGCACTTAGACGCTAAAGCTACAATGCGATCGCAATTATAAACTGTATAAGTATTAAATTTTGTATTTGTTACTTTTATGTAATATATATTTTAAGAAAATTACTTCATATATATATGTATTACTTACTTATCATTATGTTATTTTTCTTTTTCTAATTTTTAAATTGGAACAGATTACAAAATGATATAATTAATTAAAGATATATTTCCTTCAGCATCTATTTCTCAAAGTACAAATGTCATTAGAAAAATAGTTTAGTCTATGTTGCTCTCTATCATATCCATCACATCTGGCATTGTTGGGTACGTTTGCGTTAGTCTGGGCAACATATCGGGCGTCTGCGCAAAACATGTAAAAATTCTTTTCCTCGAACTATTCCAGTCAGTTTTGGTCGACTCGATACTTCTATAGCTACCAAACCTAGCTTGAATGTACATTTTTTAATTTGCGCGTTAATTGTTATTCACGGTAATTAAGTATTTACGGCAGTAGATTAAAACAAAATCATACACACATTTTTAAGACGTAAGCGAACATTCGACGATAATAAAAGATCAACAAGTACACCGACGAGCATGTTTCCGAAAATTAAATCAATAAAATATTCTCAAAAATATTTTGGATTTACCACTGCTGAACAAATGATGGGGGAAAAACCCAGCTCTTTATGTGTTAAAACTTACAAATTTGAAGAACAACATGTGAAAATTGTTTTTAAACCATGTAAAACCATTTAGCCATGTTTGCAAATAATTTTAAAAAGTATTTTCTTGATGAGGACAACTTGGTAGCAAGTTACGAGTGGATTAGGGATCTATTTCAAGGTACTCTAGAAGGACTCTCAACTTCCCAAGGAGAAATCTTCATAGATTTCACATCCAGTGAAAAATTAAAAGGCAATTTTGCAATAAATCGCTCTTTGAATTTTGGGTAGAGGTGGATGATGAATTTTCTGCACTGAAAACAAAAACACTTCGTATACTATTACCATTGTCAGCATCCTACCTTTGTTAAACCGGATTTTCTGCGGTGGTTGCTTTGAAGACAAAATATAGATGTCAGCTAAATATAGAAAAATAACTCAGTGTCAATTTCTGATATTCAACTTTCCTTTGAAAAACTTTCCTCTGCAAGACAAGCCCATGGTAGTCACTGATACTTATAAAAGTTGCTCTTAATTTAGTATTAATAAATTAGTTATAAAATAAGTTCTTCAGTACTGATACATTAAACGTATACTGGCTGAAACAACGGCTCTACGCACGAGTTCATTTTTTTAAAAATTGAAATATTATTATTGATATAATAACTGAACTGTAAGGAGAGTAAAACTGCGTGCACGACATTGTATACAAAAATTTAAAATGATTTTTTTTAGATAAATGCTATAATTGTAAATAACTGTTTAAAAGAACTGTAATTTTAAACCTCACGGAATTAGCATTTAGAATTTATATTAAAAAATGAAAAAAAGAATATAAAATTCCGATGAAGAATAATTGTGTTACTTTTTAATATTTAAAGCCAGAAGACTTTAAAATGTTTTAACCCGTGAGCAGGCGCGCACTCGATACTAACGCTCATGGTAGTGCGGGGGGGGACTCAGTTACCCAATCATTTGTTTATAACTATTTTTACTGTACACGATACAAATCGGAATTCCAGTGAATAATTTAATTAAGAGAAAGTATACTTACCGGTTTTCAATGACTGTCCAATTTTTCTTTGATGATTTGAGAAAAAAACCAATAAAACTGAACTAAAATGATTCAAAAGTGCAAGACCTTAATAAAGGACGCAAATTAAGAGACACTTTTCACTAATAAAGAGTGTTTTTTTTCAGGTATAGAAGTTTAACTTGGCATTACTTTTCAAGATGACGACCAATTTAACAGCTGTCAAGTGATTTATTCTCAGTTTGGTTTGGCAATTCATCAAAACGATCATCAAGCAAGGCGTAGATTCGTCGAATGGGCCCAAAACTAGATTGCCGTTGTTCCCGATTTTCATAAGCGAATTTTGTTTAGCGATGAAGCGCACTTCTGGTTGAATGGCTACGTCAACAAACAAAACTCCTGCATTTGGAGTGAAGCTAATCCCCAAGTGTATGTCGAAACACCGTTACATCCAGAAAAACTGACTGTTTGGTGCGCTTTATGGGCTGGTGGAATCATTGGTCCGTACTTCTTCAAAAACGATGAAGGCCACAACGTTACAGTCAATGGTGATCGGTATAGAGCCATCATTACTAACTTTTTCATTCCTGAATTGAACAATCACGATGTCCAGGAGCTGTGGTTCCAACAAGACGGTGCAACATGTCAAACAGCTCGTGCCACAATCGATTTATTGAAAGACACGTTTGGTGATCGCCTAATTTCACGTTTTGGACCTGTGAATTGGCCTCCAAGATCTTGTGATTTAACACTGCTAGACTATTTTCTGTGGGGCTATGTAAAGTCATTGGTCTATGCGGATAAGCCCCAAACGCTTGACCATTTGGAAGACAACATTCGCCGTGTTACAGCCACAAATGTTGGAAAAAGTCGTCGAAAATTGGACGTCCAGATTGGACTACATCCGAGCCAGCCGTGGCAGTCATATGCCAGAAATCATATTTAAAATGTAATGCCATAAGATTATCTTTCGAATAAAAAAACATTCATGTCAATCGAATAATACATTGTTGTTTTATTGCAATTTAAAGTTCTATACCTCTAAAAAAACACCCTTTATTACAGAAATGTTATTTGCTATCAAAGCTGTCATGTGTTGTTCAAGTTATTGTAGTTTCAATGAGCTTTCCTGATCAAGTGAGTGAATATTAACGTCGCACTGTGTGTTTTTCTTAAAATATATATTACTTAAAAGTAACATATACAAAATTTAATTCTTATACAATTTATAATTGAGATCGCATTGTAGCTTTAGCGTCAAAGTACATTTTTATTGCAGTAAATACAATATTGTTGTACAGGGGGGCGCGATAAAAATTATGATAGAAAATTGGGTAGCCAGGATTGAAAGTTTGAAAAACACTGGTTTAAGTGTATATTTTTTTAATATTAATTATTACAGATGTAAATCCCCCAAATTATCTTAAACGTTTATTTATTTTTTAGCCTTTGCCTATTCTATTTTTATATTAACTTTATATATCATATTTGTGAAACTTATAAAAGAATTAATAAAATTTTGGGATATATTGTAACATGGTGTGAGGAGTGGTAGCGTGTAGATCATTTTCTGTTGAAAAAGACAGTGTTAAACCGAGATTGTTTTATTAATTTTTCACACATATGCATCACAATACAGGACATCAGATATATTTACAAACACTGGAAAAAAAATCAAAAATTTTAAAGCTGTATATTCCGAAGTTCTATTTCTCACCTCATACTCAACATCTTGCTCCCCCTCCTCCCTCTTCTTTTCTCAATGTTACCATTCAGCTCTAAATGAATTCAGAATTTCTTTTGTACCCTTTCACCAAAAAGAACTAGTTCTGCAGTCTTTTAGTGCGCTAGTCCTTCAGTCTTTCACAATATGCTCGTACTTTTAATATTACCCTTTGCAAATTATATCCTTCTGCTTTATAAACGTTCCCTTTAATCCCATGTTTTTACCGAATTTGCATATTAACCCTTCTCACTGAAAACAGAACGTATGAACAAAAGTTAATTGGAAACATATTTATTCTATTTTGACAAGGACTCTTACAGACTGCTTTGTATATGTTCAAAAACAAAACTTCACCTCTTCTCATTTGTTTCCATTAAGATTCTTTTTTTTAATGATGCATGCGTTAAATCTTAACGTAAATCCCCTTCGTCGTAAGAAAGACTAAATTATCCAAAGAGAACAGCAAAATGGCGGCTATTCACCACTCTTTTAATGCAGCAGTACCAAAGGATGGCAGTGGCTTGAATTATGGATAAAGAGGAACTTTTTTTTGACTCCCGTCTCTTTTGTATCTCTTTTTCTTACAGATAGAAAGAGCATTTTATTTCTTAACATAGTATGCAATAATGGTGTTTTCTTGGCGACGCAGGTGACGAGGAGCTGCTATTAGTCGCCAAAAGATCTAGTCTTTTCTTGCAGGGATGAAATGCTTATTTTTTCTTTTTGCTGAAGGATGAAAAAGTGGCTGCTGGGATGGAATAACTTTTATATATATTTTACTTGAACTTATTTGTATTCCTTATGTTTATAGGGGTGTCTCACGTGGTATCATACTTGGAGAAATGATCGATTTATCTACTGCCTTTCACTCGAATGTTTCCTACAAGTATAATAAACAAAATGCGTAGAAATGGAAAAATTTAATTTTTAATCAAAAGAGGGTGTTTGGGAGGAAATTTTTCCAGTTTTTCAGATATTGAATATTGATTAAATAAATGTATGCCCACACCAAATGCGTGGATGATTTCTCTAATTGTCTTGTATAAAACCTTAGCTATTATCTGCCCGTTTCACTAAGTATTATGTTGCATTATTGTATACTGTTTACATATTATTGATATCCAAATCCTAAGAATAAAGCCTCGATTGTACTGGAAAGTTTTCTCATAGCCCTCCCCTCCTGATTTAAAATATTACAGGGCTTGAAGTTGTTAAAAATATAATTATAATTTACACTTCCGTACCCCCCTCAAACAGTTGATTTTCGCAAAACTCATCTTAGAGGATCTTAAGTAAGCAAAAGAAACATATTTACAAATTTCAAGTCTGTAGGCTATTAGTTCAAAAATGTGGATTTTGATTCTTAATGACTCTCTTAACCACTGGCGACTCCTATTGGAATTCAATATTCTAACAAACTATTTATTTGTGTTTCTCTTATCAACAAAAGAAACCTCCGTACCTAAATTCAAGTTTGTTGGTCCAAAAGTTCAACGACGTTAATATTTACTTATGACACTTCTTAACCTCTTGCACCTCCTCCCTTAGGAGTCGATTTATGCAAAACCTGTTCTTATCAGATATCTTCTCAACAAAGCAAACGTGCGTACCAAATTTCAAGTCTATGAAACAAAATAATAGTTTATTAATGAAGAAAAAGAGAATAATGTATAGTAATTCTTGTGTTTTAAAAGATATTTCAATGCCATTAAATACTTCCTTAAAAGCCAATTTTGGTTGTATTCAGTAAAAACCTTTGCGCTTCACCTCAAAAATGTTAATATACATACATACTTAATATGAATGTAAGAACTAATTCAGTAGGAATTCCTGTGAGATAATTATGGATCATTCTTAAACTTTTAACCCCTTTAGCAATCAATTTGTTGCCCAAAATGTTCCAAAAAAAGCACATTTTTTTATTGCATATAACTAAGCGAAATACTTAAGGCAATGCGAAGGTGGAGTAATTTTGTTTTAATTTTCAATTTTAAAATTTTCAACACTACTTTTTATTTTATAACGGTGGAATTCAAAAGCCCCTAAATGTTTGCCTTTTATAAGTACACTTTGCATACTATGAACAATGTTTCATATACCTTATAACAGCTTATCTCTGATATTTACAAAAACATTTCATGTGTGTACCTCTTTTTGAAACGGTTAATGTTTTTGTGTGCATGTATACATGCACACACATGTCGAAGCATAGTCTTACATTGCAATAGGAACTGAGAAAATATCGGATTTTTTGGATTATCTTTACATTTTCACATTTCCTCTCAAGCAAAAAATTCCATATTCCCTTGCCAATCCCTGTTTTTTATCGAATTTTTTCAAGAATCAAAATGCCTACCTTCAGTGAAAAATTCCGGTCTTAACCACTAAGAAAATTCAAGATGAGAAGTATTTCAGTACTCCATGAACAAACTGCATTTCTAACGAACATACTATATTTAATAATTTCACTATAAGAATCAAAAATATACGCAATTCAAAGACAGAAAGAAGAAAACATCAATTCCAGGCAAAACAGTTGTGGACAACTTTCGATAAACCGTACTGCAATGCTTCTCAAACTTTCAATATTTGCGACCCAATTTTCAATCATAATTTTCATCACCCCCTCCCTTTAACAATGTATTGAATGCAATAATAATGCACTTTGACTCTAAAGCTACAATACGACATTAATTGTAAACCATACAAATTACCTAGAACAGTATTAAATTTTGTATATGACAAGTCCATGAAAGGCACTAGTAATTACTAAACTTGTTTTTAGTGCATTGATAAAATTAATGATCAAATACATTGTGCAGTACTGATACATTTGTAAGTATATTATCCCGGGTGTTTCTAAATGAATATCGGAGTTTCAGTGCTTTATTGTATTTATAACATATAACTTACAAGTACAATTCATACATCAAATTAAAGAGTAACTGAAACAGTTTTACCAACAAGTTAAAAATGTTCAAAGGGAGCCCCATTCGTCACACGGCACGCATCAAGTCGATAGGCGAGTTCCTCCCAAACTTTGTTCAGTGTGTCTGAGGTAATTCTTGCAACAGTTATTTCAATCATGTGTCTTAAGCCTGGAAAATCAGCTGGTGGAGAAGGTACGCACACACAATCCTTAATGAACCCCTACAGATAAAAATCACATGGCGTCAGATCGGGTGAACGTGGAGGCCATGAAAAAAAAAGCTTTATCGTGAGGTCCTTTGCAGAAAATGCATTGGTCGAGTACAGTAGCGCACACAGTAATTTTTCAAGGGGGGGTCTGGGGTCGTAAGTTCACCATTCTTGTATCATGCTCTTTTTGATTTTGTCGATTTTCGGGAACAAAACACAGTAAAAAACTAATTTTTGAATAAATAATTACCATACTAATAAGTTAAATGAAAAAACACTATAGAGCGTTAAAACTCCGATATTCATTTATAAACACCATGCATCAGTGAAAATGTGAATTTAGCTTTTATTATGTCAGAATGTATTTTAATTTTTGCTTCCTTTCAGTAAATTATTACTTCTTTTAAATTTTTTATTTTTGACTTTTCAATATACTCGTGCCCCAACAGAAGATATCAAGCCCCAAATTTTGTGAAACAATGATGTACGATGTACCTACGGGCAAAACAATTAAGGCAGTGTTAATCAAACTGTGGGACGCGAACCCTGGGGGCGCGGTTTTCCTGCGAAGAGGGCACGAGTATATTGAAAATAAAAGGTTTAAAAAATAATTTTTTGGAATGAAGAAAAACAAAATGCTTTCTGACTTAATAAAAAATGCACATTTACACTGATATAATTTATACATATCATCTGGTGATCATCAAAAATAAAACATTCCACTTCAAACGTTCATTAGCTATCTTTGATCCTATAACTAAATAAAAAAACACATTTTGTTTCCTTTACTGTAATCACACGATGAGAGATTTCTTTTAATACGTTTCCTTTAGCCCCTAAAATACTACTTTTGAATATCATATATTTGACCTTCAAACTTACTGGTATGTTTCACTCCATCTGTTTTTCTTTTAGGAAAGTTGTAAATAATATTTTCCTATTGCTTTTTTCCCCATGTGAATGAGTTATACGATATATGGATAAGCATATTGAGTACTTTGAAGGATTATTTGGCCAACATACAATGCATAACGGAAAACGTTTTACGCAAATCTTTTTTAGAACTAATATATTGAATACACTTTTAACACGGGATCGGTCGCGCGATGTGCACAGTCATCTGATTTTCACGAAATCGGTAATTCTGGGAAAACTGCTTATTTGTTACCAATGACCTTGACAGAGTATCCTCCAATAAGACAGTCTTAATGGGGACTAAAATGAATTTAACACATTTTGCCCTCTTTTTTTGGGGAGTTGCAGACGTTTTTTTTACAATCAAGTTACTAGTTTTGATCGAGTTCCCAGCGCGACCACTTTTGTTCAAAAATATTTTCTATGAACATGCTTTATGTCCTTTATTAAGGGCACGCAGGTTTGGAACCTTTTCATTAGTTTTATTGGAATTTTTCTCAAGAAATCAAAGAAAAATTGAAAAGTCTTTGAAAGTATGTAAGTATATTTTCTCTTAATTAAATTATTCACTGGAATTGTGTATTTTATCATGTATA
Organism: Trichonephila clavipes; assembly: GCA_019973935.1. NCBI lineage: Eukaryota > Metazoa > Arthropoda > Arachnida > Araneae > Nephilidae > Trichonephila > Trichonephila clavipes. The sequence continues at coordinate 104,022 of BMAU01010986.1, forward strand.
GTAAAAATAATTATAAAATAAATTATAATTTAAAAACAAACTAAAAAAACTCGCTTTTATAGTAAACAGTATCACTTTTATAGAACTACAAAGTAAAAAAATAAAAATATATATTACTTAAAAGTAACATATACAAAACTAAATACTTATCTTGTTAATTTGTACGGTTTATAATTATGATCGTATTGTAGCTTTACCACCCCTCATGTGCATTATTATTGCATTAAACACATTATTATTTTTGGAGAACGCGATAAAAATTATGATTGAAAATTGGGTCCCCACTAGTTAAAGTTTGAGAACCACTGAATTAAGAGGTTAAATCCTATTCACGTGTTGCATAGAAAACAATCTGAACGTAAATCTACGAGCACTTCCCATTCCACATAAAAAACATCCAAGCAATCAAATCTTAGAGCTGGAAAACAAAAAAATAATGCTTTAGGTATTTTTAAGCTCCCAAATAGATCGTCCGAAGCGTTGATATGAAACAAAAGAACAAAAAATAAAATGGCATAAGAAAAGAGGTAAAGAACGCAGATCAATCTCGATTTCTTTATACCGAAATTAAACAGGATATCGAAAGAAAATGAATGGAACGATTCTTGCGTAAAAAACACATTAAAAATATTTATGAATGGATGATTCTTATCGATATTCGTAAAGTGATTGCTTTTCAATTTTTTCATTCATCTCACCAAGCGTAAAAATTTAATCGGAAATTATATGTACGCGAAGATATGGATGCACACTCTCGAATTTGGGAATCATATATATTTTTTCTTTCTAATGGGCTTCATTTTAGCAACTACCTTTGCAACCACGGCTAGTCTCCAAATGTGAGAGCCACTTCATGGTGGCGTCATCTAGTAGGAGTCTCGCTATGAAATTTGGACGCTTGAATTAATTTTTATATTAAGCTCTACTAGGATAATAAGTATTGTCATGATTTAATTTTGCTGAGAGTGCGATAGCCAAATTGATCCTCAAAGGATCGTTTACTTACCCCATAATCATATGACATGCATACCTACGATTTTCACATCCAGAAAATTTATAGACTCTAGCAGCGGTCGAACTCGCAACCTTAGGCTTATGAAGAGGGCAACTACCTCTAGGCCACTGGAGCCGATATTTGGGAATTGCATTTTTATATATAAGTTTTAATAAATGCTGTTTATCTACTTATAGAATAATTGTGGTATGGAGCGACATTTTTATTATACTCTTTTTCATCCAATAATGAGAAAGAGTATGCTCATTAATGATGCAACAATTCAATATCCAATGATGCAAATATTTATGTTAATTACATACAATTGAATACAAAACAGCTATTCATACATGCGTTTGCATGTGTAGCTGCGGTAGCCTAGTGGTCAAGTTAACGATCTCGTGACCGACATGGCATGATTTCGAGCCTAGTACTGCTAAAGACCCGACGTGTAGGGAAGCGATGCATGTTAAATTTATCGACAGGTCAAAAGTCCTCCAGTTGGTTTGGTGTGTTAGTTAGAAGAGGGGGTACAAGCTAAGGTGTGGTCCTTGTTCCTTGACAATGGTTCAAAATTAAGAGGTACGTCGCCAAATACTCTCAAGTAGCTGAATAGTGCGACCTTAATATTCACTCACTCACGCCTGCGTTTGACCTAGTTTGACACTGTGGTGACAGTCAATAAACCTCAATATACAAATTTATTGAGATGGCTCAATAGGAAAAAATCCAAGTGTGTTGGATCTGGTGATCACGCTGGTCATAGAATCCCCCCCCTCCACATATTTTTCAGTGGCTGGTTTATGCCATATCTAGCCCATCACGGACATGAGCACACAAAAGATCCAGAGCCCCATCATGCCGGGGCCAAAGACAGTGTATTGCTGCTAATGGTCAGTTATTGAGGAACTCGATTAAAACATCGTGGAGGAATACCAAGTATAGGGTTGTGCCGAGAGTCATTCAGGCAACTGATATGACCGAAGTGGACGATCCCCGAGTAACCGAATTTAGAAAATTGTTCCTCTAGCATCCGCAAGATTCTATATCGGCTGTGACGTCATTCTTTGTTTTTCATATTTTTTTCCTAAATCAAAGTTGGCGAACCCGTGGCACTCATGCCATCAATGGCACACGTCACAATATTTCGGGCACGTCAGTGATCAAAATGCTTTACATTTTATGTTACAGTAAAGAAGTTTACTATGAATTATTTCGAACAAACGCGAGTGTTCGGTCACGGGGAGCAAACTCGTTAGTTATAGTCTTGCTTTAGTTCAGTGCTTCTCAAACTTTCAATATTCGCGGCCCAATATTCAATCCTCCCTTTCATCGCCCCCCCTCCATACAATAACAATGTGTTGAATTCAATAATACTTTACTTTGACATTAAAGATACAATACGAATTTAATCTCTTATGTGCCACCGACGTATATAAACGTCTTGCTCAGCCAAAGCAATAATTTTCTGGACTATATATACGTCTTTCCGAAGTATGATCTTTTCTATGCACTGCTATCCATGAAATTATTCCGAAGGCTTTGAAATGCAATTAAAGGACCTTGACAGTGTTTTCGAAGAATTTACTTATTTCAGAGGATTTGCTTATTTATTCCGCTTCTCTCCTCCCCCGGCAAAGAATACCAAATTACGCGCGTCTGCGTGTTAAAACGGTGGAATTGTGGAGCGGATCGTGGAACTTTTAATCGGCAGTTAAGGAATTAATTATAAACCGTACAGATTATCAAGATAAGTGTCAATACAAGTCACTGGTAATTATCACACTTTTGTTCTTAACTTCGTATTGTTAAATTAATAATAAAATACATTGTAGAACTGATACATTTATAAGCGTATTAAAGGGTGTTTTTTAGAGGTATAGAACTTTAAATTGCAATAAAACAACGATGTATTATTCGATTGACAGGAATTTTTTATTGCAATTTAAAGTTCTATACCTCTAAAAAACACCCTTTATATATGTGTTGATTGATTGAATATTAACGTCGCTCTGTTCAGCTACACGAGGGCTTTTGGCGACGAACCCCGTAATTTTGAACCATGGTCAAGTGACGTGGACGACACCTGAGCTGGCAACCCTCTCTCCTAACGACCACACCACACCAACGAGAGGACGTTTCAGCTCTCGACAGATTTAACGTGCATCGCTGCCCTACATGGCGGGGCTTTAGTGGTACTGGGCTCGAACTCGAGACAAGGCAAGCCACGATCCGATACCCATACCACTCGGCTACCGCGGCCACCGTGTAGATGTGTATTTTATGTTTTATTATATCAGAAAGCGTTTTTTTTTTTGTTTATTTTCAGTAAGTTAATACTTTTTTGTTTTCGACTTTTCAATATGCTCGCCCCCCCCCTCGTACAGTTTTCACGCCCCCAAGGGAGACGTTCCCCACAGTTTGCGAAACGCTGCTTTAGTTATCTCGTGGACTATAGTTGCTAATGATGCAAAATTTGTCTAGGCATAGCATAGTGAATTTCGTTGACACAACTGTATTTTAAAGTTTATTTGTGTTATATTTGCGATTCTTAACTGTTTATTTAACATGGAAAGTCTAGCAAAAGAACAAAAAGCGCAAGATAGTAACTGTAATAGAGAATTTAAAACTTGGGGAATCTATAAGTTTGTCTCTATTGGTAAAGACGACAGAGAGTGGCGCGTGTATTATATTTTGGAACAGTGGTGTGCAGAACATCGTCTGTAAAACGGCATTTCGAAACAAATTCCAAATCTTCTTGTCAAAAAAAGTGAACCTCAGCAAAAATAATTAATTGCTTAGAAACCATTTAGCAGATGATTCAAATTAAGCATGCATTCTACTAAAAGGTAAATCCTGTAATCCCAATATAAGTTACTTGTTATCAAATGTGCAACAAGAAGTCACACCAGTGTTACTTTAATTTGAATAACACGTATAACTGAAATATTTACAACTATACAGTTCAAAATGTATATTTCTTCGTAGTAAATAAAGAGTTTTGAGTTGTTCGTATTTAGTTTTATTTCCCAATAATCACAAGTCAAAATTATTCGACGACACGTCTATAGATTATAAACACTTCTTCAAAAAATAGTACGTTGATCTATAAATGTTCACGAACTCTGGCCTAAACTATGGATCATCCTGATTCTTTGACTTTGTTTTTATTTTTTACGTACTATCAACGAAGAATATAGTTGTGAAAAGTTTGGCCGCTATTTTACGGATACCCTGTATGAAATAAAAAGAAAGCTTATTTTATAAATTTCGTTAAAAAAGTAATCAAGTACTTAAATAGTTTGTATACTTTGTAAACATCTCCATATTTTAGGAATTTTAAGTGCAATGAAAAAAGCTTTTATAGTATTATAAAAGCTTTACAATTCTCTTTTTGTAGAATCCTTTTAAAATTTTTATTGCCATTTTTCAATACTCAAGATTCATTTATTCTTCTTATTCAAAGAAAGAAGATTAAGTTGCTCAGACCAAAACGTAGACTTTTTAAAAGCACACACTTAAGTATATTAAAGCCACCATTTTATATGGATTTCAGCGTCTGCTTTTAAGAAATGAAAACTGTCTCAGTGTAATATCTTTAAATATTCAAACTCAAGGAAATACATGAAAGTAAAAAAGAGATAAAACAATGCTTGTTATTTTTCTTAAAGTAACCATTAATATTCCGCTTCTGTCAACAGCGTTTGTACTTTTTTTTCAGTTCAATTTGTAAAAGTAGAAATGTATTCTTCTCAAATTTTACGCATTTGGACAAAGAAACATAGTTCTCAACGAAAATTAAATTCCAATAAATTGTAATCCCATATTTATTTCATGCAAAATTCCAATTGTTATTTTAACTTAATACATATTATTTTATTAAATTATTTATTTTCAACTATTATATCAATCAAAGATGAATACAAGGTAATGCACATTTCTTAAAATGTAGAGATACGAGGCGTGTTCTAAAAATAAGTACCATTTTGTTTTACCACAACGGTAGTGGTAGTTTTGCAGTTTAACACTTCTACTCACGTGTTAGTGGGTGCTCAAAATGTGTAAGATGATTGACGATCCCGCCAACAGGGTAGTGCATTATGTAATCAGTCTTTTGAAGGCAAGGAATGTTAAGCCAGATTAAATTTATCGTCATCTTGTAGAGATATAGGATGAGGAGGCAATGAGTGATACAATGGAGGGAAAGTTGGTTCAACAGTTCAATATGGGCAAACCAATGCTTATGAAGAACGGAGTGGGCATTCTTCTGTTTGGTTGAAAAAGAGAATGAGAAAATTCGTAAAAATGGACGTTTTACAATAAGATATTACTTGGTAATGAGTTTCCACAAATTAAAAAATACAGTAACTGCTCAGTGGTAGCATCTTTCTTTCAAGAGGTTGTAAACAAGTTGGATTTTCGATATGAAAAGAGTCTGAACCATGGTAGTAACTACGAAGAAAAAACTCTTTTCATAATAATGCATCGATATTGACTCAATTTAAAAAAAATCGTAAAATATATGCAAAATTTCGTTATTTTGTAAAAATTGGATACTTTATCGTGGAGAAATAAGTGATCTTTCCAATTCTGAAAAATAATTGAAATGAATGATTTTAAGAAAGGAATGATCGTAATTTTAAAACAGACGAAAAAGTCACTCCTCATAATATTTCCATACCGGGGGCCTTATATGAAAATTGATTCTTAAGGAGTAAACTCCAAAAAAGAAAATGCAAATTTTCAAAAATAGTTTCCAGTCATCCCTCGTATAAAACTCAAAACCTAAGTAAAAATAAAATAAAGTAGTTGTAAGGAAATATCACACATAGTAGATGCTATCGCATGATACGATCGCGGTTTAATGCTACAGACAACGTTCGGAACCATGATTTTGTAAATGTTGATGATTTTTACTTATTAATATATGATGTCAAACTAAAATATACATAGAAAATTGTTTTAAGAATTGTATTAAATCTTTTAAAAAAATACTTAAATACAATGTTTTGGCAGAAAATAAGGAAATAATGACATTTTCTAAGCATTATACTTTTATGAAAAATGCTTGTATCAAAATTATAATATTCTTTGTTAATTTATAACTAATATTTTTCTTCATAGCTTTAGTTAAGTCTTTTGCAAAATTCGTATTATTTAAGGGAATTAAAATTGAAAAATTACAACTGGGGCGTTTTGCAAAAATTTCTCTACTCTCTTGTGTTAAATTATGACTAAATCCACTTCTAAATGATATATTTCAAAAATCCTAGATCAAGCTCTGAACAGAAGTCTTAGCTATATCTAGGCAAAATATTATAATCAATACAAAAACAGTTTTCGTAAAAGAAAAATGTTTTAAAGAATATTTTTTCTTCCCTTTTTGCTAAAAATTAAATGTAAGCATTTTTTTTATCATAATAATATTCTTAAAATAATTCCATAGGTATATTCTATTTCATTTGACACTGAATATCAAAAACCATTACTCATTTATATACATTTGCAAAATCACGGCTTCGAATGTAGATATCTTAACAATATTAAAGGAATATGAAGTGAAAAATTTGATTCTTTAATTTTTAAAGTTATCGTTGTTCTGAATTGTTGGCCTTAAAAATCATCACCAAGAGATTGGCATATTGTAGGAGTGGGAAGGCCCATTGACACCAGCTAAGGGGAATGGGTAGTTTCCCCTCCCCCTTGGAATGTGGAATGGCAAGTGGCAAGGATTCGGTCTTTGGGTACGACGGAGTGAAGTCATGTCCGAGTGTTGCTAACTGTATAATAACTGTTTTCTTAAATGTTTTTAATAAACCTTAATTTTTAAAATTTAAATAAGGTTTTTTTTTAAAATAAATGCCAGGTTTTTAATTTTGTCTTAGTGCCCATTGATTAAATCAAACCCAGCCGTTAATGATCGAAGAAAACCCCACAGGAAGAACGTTCCAGAAAATTCGAGTTTTCTGGATTCGCGATGAAATGAATCAGGTAAGAGTTTTTGCTTGCAACTCCCTGTAATGTAAGACGAGAGAAATTTATAAAATTATACTGTTTAATATCCATTTATTAAGAGAGAGAATTTTGATTTTATTTTTTGTATACGTCAGTGTACGTTTTTTGCTCTGCATATCCATGCAGTTGTAACTTGTTGAACGCCAGTTCAATTTTGAATTAATTATATACATCAGTATATATATTTTATTATTCTTGTTCCATATCAATGGAAAGTAAGTTTTAGAACATCCGTTCTAAAAATTAAAAAACTTCAAAATCATTAATTCTCTCGGTATATTATTTTATTGCATATCCATGCAGTTATTTATAAAATTTTGAACGCCAGTTCAAATTTCAGGTATTATATATCAGTATATTTTTTTATTATTTCTTGTTCCATATCAATGGAAAGTAAGTTTTAGAACATCAGTTCTATGAATTAAGAAACTTCAAAATCATTAATTCTCTCTCAGTATATTATTTTGTGCATATCCACATGCAGTTATAAAATTTTGAACGCCAGTTCAATTGGGTATTATATACATCGTATATATATATTTTTTATTATTGTTCCATATAAATGGAAAGTGTTTTAGAACATCAGTTCTATAAATTAAGGAAAAGATTGTATGTTTTTTTTTTCTTTATTGTATTTATTTATTTTTGTAATGCGCAATAATAAGTTCACGTCAGTGAATAGCAATTGAGTTTATTGAAAATTAATGCTAAAGAATAATACTTATCTCATGTCAATGAAATTATTTTGTGCTTATGTACGCATAGTATTTTCGATTAATGTGAAAAAAAAATATTATCAGTTTAAATTGGAGAAAAACTACCGAATATATATTTTGTAGTGTTCGATTATTCCAACCAGGAATAGATTAAGTGGTGCATGTCGGTTATATTTTAAGTGATTATATTGTGTATATCAGAAATAGGTTAGGAGATTATTATTGTGTCAATAATATTTTAAGTGATTATTGTGTGTCAGTAATATTTTAGGTGATTATTGTATATCGGTAATATTTTAAGTGATTCTTGTGTATCAGTAATATTTTTAAGTGATTATTATGTATCAGTAATATATTAAGTTTTATTTATTAGTTATTTAAGTACACTTGGTATATTGCGAAATATATAATACATTATTCTGGAATTCCTCTAATTCATTGAGTGTTGTGTTAGTGTAGCGGATGCTTATTGTTGTGTGTTTTAAACAAAGATATATTTGTGGTGTTTAATTTTTAGCAATCCCTTCTGGGTGTTATTTCATTTGATTATTTGTTTAGTTGCGGTATATTGGAAAAAGAAAATTTTCAAATGGCATTTTTGAGAAAGCTAAAAAGCAGGATTTAGTTTTGTTGGCTGAGGAGTTAGGTCAAAAGGTATCAGATAAAATGACGAATATAGAGCTTAGGAATATCATAATCGGTAGCAAAGATTACGAAGAAGAGTTCGTTAGAGATCAGTTATCTGTTATTTTAGAGGAACGCTTTGAAAGGGAAAGTGAGGAAAAAATCGCCAGGCAGCTCGCAATCGAGGAAAAAATCGCCAGGCAGCACGCAATCCAGCAGCTGCGCTGGGAATCAGAATTGAATGAACTGCGGTTAGAGATCGAAAGTATTCGGTCGAATGTCAAGCGGACGAGTTGTGCAGAAGATCGTAAGAAGACATCTTCAAATTACCGAATTAGTATCGGGAGGGCCGAGGAACATGTGAAACGTCTCCTGCTGTGTTGATGGCTGAAGCTACGATACAGTAACTACTCCTATCAAGGAAGAAAAAGGGAATGGACGATTTAAGGGTTGTTTACGTCAAGGTCAAGGGTGAGCAAGAAATGGTGAATGCTGTCATAGACACAGGTGCCCAGATGCCCGTGGTAAGACCAGATGTTGTCGAAGGACAAAGCATTAATAATAGAGGGGTCAATTCAAATAACGTCTGCATTTGGGAGCATGAAATGGGTGAAGTAAAGATTCCAACATGGAATTGAATGACTTTAGGCACGGTGTTGTGCCTGTCTCTAAAAATTTGGTTAACGACATGTTAATCTGTTCCTCTGATTATGAAGTATTAATAGAAAACTCGCAAATGATTCGCAATCCTGCGAAACTTCGAGAACCTTCAAGAAAGAAGGAATTATTAGTTCAACAGATTCAAAATCAGTTTGCAGCCAAGAAGTGGTCACCGATCTACTTCCTGAGACACAGTCTTTATTGAATGTTCCAAACGGAGATTTGGTTGCAGTAAAAATTAATGCATCGAATGTCCAAACAAATGGACAAGGTATAAAAGAAAGCAAGAGAGAGGTTGCCTTTACTTGTGTATTTAAAAATAGAATCTTGTATAGTAATAGGCAGGGTCAGCCCCGTAAGGAATGTATTTCGAATTTATTGACTCAATCCTGGTGCAATGTTGTTGTGATCTCATAACAGGTATTGTTAAATTGGAGTTGAAAGCAGGATTGGAAGTATTTAAAAGGTTCGCGTGGATGTTTTATGGACAATAACATGCATTTGTTACTTTTGTCGCTTTTGGGATTGAAAAGAATTTTGCTTGCTTTCATTCTACTTAGAAATTGGAAGAAAAAGAATAAGAGAATTTTTTTAAATGGTTAAACCTAGTACAATATAGAAATTAACGTTTGGCTGGAGGTTTAAGCATGTAAAAAGTACTGAATTATCAGGTTGCCTGCTCCTGTTAAATAGATAAGATTTATGCCGATGATTATATATATACTTCACGTTTTCAGTACCATAATTTCTTAAAACTGCTAAAGATTAAAACTTTGGCTTCTAAATATGCTTTGCTAGTACATGTTGTATAATTATTTTTAGATTTTTGTGCTATATTTTTAGTAACTTCTTTTTATATTTTTAATATTTTTTTGAGTATTATTTGTGTTAAAACTTGTACGGATATTAATTTTCTAGCATATTAATGTGATTTGTAAATCTATTTTTTGGGAGTTGTGTTAGCAAAAGCTCTTTTACATGATACCTGAAAAAAAAATTTCTCTCGTTATCTTGTTTCTTGCCATGTATGTGTGCATGTGTTTTTTTCATAGTTTCTTTTCAGCTTCATCGTCCTGGAATGACGGATGAGCTTTTTAAGGGTGAGGTGTAGGAGTGGGAAGGCCCATTGACACCAGCTAAGGGGAATGGGTAGTTTCCCCTCCCCCTTGGAATGTGGAATGGCAAGTGGCAAGGATTCGGTCTTTGGGTACGACGGAGTGAAGTCATGTCCGAGTGTTGCTAACTGTATAATAACTGTTTTCTTAAATGTTTTTTTAATAAACCTTAATTTTTAAAATTTAAATGCCAGGTTTTTTTTTAATTTGTTTCCGTGCCCATTGATTAGAATCAAACTTTACTCATATCATTATCATAACTTTACCGCCTCGCCCTCAGGACACTTTTGGATTCATGATCATTGATTGAGACGCTGATTTCATTATCCCAAATAGTAATTATTAAAATATGTATTCGAGCACACGGCTATATTTCAATTTCGTAAGTCTCGAAGTTTACAAACATGATCCCTCAAGACCTTAGGAAATGAAAGATCTACTTGTTCATTCTAAAATATTCTCAACACAAATCATACAAGGATTTTGAAGACAAACTCCCTTTAACTTAAAGGGAGAAGGATGGCATATAATTCCCTACCCTAAAACATTTTACACTACGCCATTGTGAGTACAGATCCAATGTGAATAAACCCCACCCCTCTAGACAAGATTTTTTTGTATTGGCGTTACTCAAATCAGGATTTAACAAAAACGAAAATCACGACAGCGATTATAAACACACACACAGTCGGGTATTGCAGTCTTAAACAAAACCAACCGAAGAGTAAGACTACCAGTGAAAATAACTTCCAGAGCTCCCTGAGCAAAAACATTTTTTGTAGAATTTTTCTCTATCTGATGTTAACAGGCTGGGGATAAAAAAAAGCCTTGTGGTTATTATCTCAAGTCCATCGTGCCATTAGCTCGAGTTCTAGAGCCAGCGAAAACCTGCTTTGTATAGAGGCTGATGCACGTTTAAACTGCCGCGGCTCAAAATCCACCCCTTGGCGTGGTTTAGTGGTCTACAGAAGGTAGTTCTAACTCAAATGTAGTCCTCGTCACACTCGACCGTAGTTCAAAATTACGATGTCATAGCCAATAGCATTTGTGTTGCATTATAGTGTTACGTTAATACAGATTCACTTATTCCATCATTATTTTGTATGAGTGAGTGAATGAGTGAATGTTAATGAGCACACTATTGAGCTACTTGACGGCTTTGGGTGACTGACCTCGTATTTTGTGCCATGGTCAAGGTAATTGGATCACACCTGAGCTGGCACCCCCTCCCCCATATTCCACATTCCAATAAAGGGTGGACGCATTTAACATGTTTAAACCTTAACATATTTAACCTGAATCGGCTCATTCTGCACGGCTGGGCTTCAGTGCTACAAGACCCGAACTCATGACACTTCCATAAGTTCGATACTTTGATCAGTAGGCTACCGGCGCCACATTATTGTGTGCATCTTACATTTTAATCTATGTATGCAAAACTAAACTCAGTGGCGCAACAACTCAGAGTGCCAAGGTCTACTCTGCTCTTCTCAGTTTTCATGATCTTAGACACTGAGGTGCATGAGCAGATGTTCTGGTGTCAGTATGTCAGTCTGGTTCGAAATCCTCAGCTTTTACTTCCCAAGCAAGCTTGGTACTCATTTATCGACCCACTGAAGGGATGAAAGGCTGAGTCGACCTTGCCCCAACCCTTACCAATCCACGCTCCTGTGGCGTGAAAGTGCAATAGGCTGCCACTCAGCCACTAGGCTTCAATATATATAAAGGCTCCTTCTTTACGATGAGTTCTTTGATGCCTGAGAAGGTTTAGTAAAGGGAATGTAACTTGTTTCTCTTATCCCTTCAATTAATTTCCAAAATACTCGCCAAATAATAATAAAAAAACTATCCTATTAATTTTAATTAAATATTTTTTAAATCATTATTTATTAAAACTGTTATTATTTATCATTTAATAAGATTTTTCATACAACATACCTTATTATAAACTTGACTTTAATTACGGATTATAAAAAGCCACAGGATTTTACTTCGCATAAAATATTTCTTATAAATTTTTCGAAAATGTAAATATTTAAGTATGTAATATAGGCTTAGGAATTTATCCTTCATTAATGTATTACTTCATAAATATAATTCTATAGCAAAGTGAAATTAATAATTCATTTCGTCATGGTTAATGCTGCACTTTCTTAATTTAATTTGCTTTATAAAACTGTTAAATAATGTCTTATATATTTCCAAACTTTATTAAAATTAAATTTTTTTAAATATTTAAACTGCATGTGAATTTCTAATTAAATTAAACCATTAATGTTTATTTAAATAGCAAATTATACAGTTTCATAGCATATTATTTTTAAGCATTTGGATAATACATATTAAAATATTTTTTTTCTCTTTCCTCTAAAAAAACTGCAATAATTTTTTCTCCTATCAGACCCTATATTATTAAGCATATTACATTAACATGCATAAAAACTTATATAATTAGTGTTTTTTTTTGTTAGTTATGACTTTATTAAATAATATGAATATAGAAATTATCTTCTTTTTTTTTAGAAAAATATTCAGAGAAAAACGTTGCATCAACACTTTTTTCCTCAATAATCCCTCTTTGTCTAGACTTCTGTTAATCTTTCCTTTTTCATTATTATGCAAAAAAAATGAATCTGACTTTTACTAGTACAGAGTAATGGTTTAAATAATGCTTTTAGACGGCTTAAAGTAAGCCCGATCGATTTATAGAATTAGTATTACTTTACATGGTAAGTAATTATTGTTAGTTAAGCTACATATTATTTGTGTTGAAACTGAGTAGTAGTTAGCTTCAGCAACAGGTGACTATAATCTTCATTCAAAATATAATTAGTTACGTAGGATTGCCTTAATTAGTTTTATTAATATTTGTTTTTTTAAGAAATTAACTAGGTTTTTCAAGCATTATTAGTTCTTTCTAGATACATAAATCAATTGAATTCAGTTCACTCCTTTTTTTGATTCCTTTAAATACGTGCAAACGTATTTTTAATTAATATATATAATTAAGATCAAAATTATTTTTTTAAATAAAAATAATAATTAGGAATTAAATACTTTTTATCAAATTGTTTAATTAATAATTTTCTCCAACAGAGGCTCGACAGCCCAAGGTGGGCCTTGGCCTTTTCGAGAAGCCCTTTCCAGACGAGCCTTCTTCCTGCTGGTGTTCTCCAATTTTTAATTCTCAAAACTAGTAGATCGTTTTCCAGGCCATCAATCCATCTTAGATTTAGCCTGCCTTTTCTCCGTGTGCCAATTGGTTGGTCATTGAAGACTTTTTAGTGGTGCGATCTTCATCCATTATGTCAACGTGGTCTGCCCAATTAATTCTTTGTATTTTGATTAAGTTTTCAATGCAAGATTCTTTATTTAGGCTCGAAATTTGATCTTCGCCAAATGGCATTTTTCTGAATTCTTCCAATAATAAATCTTAAAATCTTCCTTTCCTAGATACTTATCATATTTTCCTGTGTTCGAGACATACACTGAGTTCCACATGCATAAGTTAATACTGATCTTAAAAGACTATTATACAATAGAACCGTTTTGTGTGTGTGTGTGCTTTTCTTTTGATCAAATTCGATTCCATATATTTTCGTAGTCCATTAAGACATCCATTAGCCACAGTAATTCTCTTTTGAATTTCAGTAGTACAGTCATTCCTATTGTTAATTTCAGAATTTAAATAATTGAAACTGTCAAAAACTTCAAAATTATACTCTTCAATTTTTAAGTGGAAATTTTTGAAACACGATTTAATGCAAGGCATGTTTTTGGTATTATTCTCTTTGGCTAAGGCCGATAGTTTTTTTTGGTTTTTGTTTCTCACGTCTAGTTTCACAATTAGGGAAAAAGCATGCGTATATTTTGTTTGCACACGAATTATTTTAATACCATTTTTATAATGAGCTAAATTAATGACGGTCACATGATAATAACAAATGCAGTCACATGTTTTCTACTGAATTCATAATTGACATAAACTTGATTTGTTCTAATAGTAAAACTTAGATAAACAATTGATAATTGAGTGAAAACGTTCAAGTATTAAGATACTTAAAATAGTTTTTAAAAATACAGGGTGTTCGGGTCTAAAGTATAGCAAAGTTATGGCTTATTATTACGGAACTACAAACCATAATGTAATAAACTGTTCATCCGTGGATTGGAAACCCCTCCGAGATTTTTTGGGTCTGGTCCGATCACTCAAACATACGCTCATCAAGCGGCAATTCCAGACGACAAACTTCTTACACTGACCTTATTCGTACAGATGTAGACGTCACAGCAAAAGGTGCAGTGCTTTCTTTGTTTAATGGAATTTAAATCAGTCACGCGTGTACAGCGAAATGTTCGAACAGAATGGAATATCAATCCTCCGATATCAAAATTTATCTACCGATGGGAAACAACTTTAATGGACACGGAAATTTTTGTATCTCAAACTGGCAAGTATTCTTAAATTTTCTTGATAGAATACACTGTTGCTCGTGTGCGTGATTTATTTTGCAGGAGTCCTGGTAATTATATTAGGCAAGCCAGTAACATCATTCCACTCTGAACACGTCTTTGTACACGCGTGTCTGATATAAATTCCATTAACCAAAGTACGCACTGCATATTTTGCTGTGACATCTACATCCTTGCGAATGAAGTTAGTGTAACAAGTTTATCGTCTGCGATTGCCGAATAATACATTCATGTGAAACCGATCGGACTAGACCAAAATAAAATGTCTGAGAGGTTTTCCATCCATGGCTGAACAGTTTATTACATTCCGATGGGTCATTCCGTAATAATAAGCCGTAAATTTTGGATACTTAAGCCCAAATACCCTATATAAAAAAAAGCTGTTATATTGTTTATCTATGTGAGTTATTATTTTTGACAAATTTGTACTTTTTAAAACAAAGCTTCTTCAAACAGCAAAGACAACATCAAAATGCAAAAGCTAATTGGCCTGAATTACTTCATGAATGTTTCCAGAGGCTATATGATGTCACAATAGTGTATGAACTGATAGGGTGAGAATTTGTTTCTACAGTCATCTTGCGATTATGACCTCTTATGAATTAAGCGCATTGGCATCCATATTTAAGGCTTTATTAATATGTGGGTGTTAAACTACACTCATGTCCATAAATTAAGGATAATTCAGAAACACTTAGAAATTGAACTCTAAAATAAAAATTTCACCTGTAGAATTATCACACACATCTTGAAGAAGAATATGCAAATTACAGGAAACCACCAGATGGCGCGGATAGTACGTCACAATGACGAGAGTGTAAGACAGGGGTATATAAGGAATGGTGGCAAAGAAGTAAAATTGTTCACAAGCGCTTTAAAACCCTTTCAGTGCAATAACCACATAGTTATGGCACAAAGGAAGTATTTGAATGAATTTTTACGTGGTAGAGAGATTGGACGACTGGAATGTGGTCGTACCCAGCTGGAAGTATCCGATGAACATGGAATCGTCCAGAGTGTCATCTCCAGGCTTTGGCAACGATTCCAAGATGATGGTAATGTGAGTAGATGTTACAGCACAGGTCTCCCCCGAGATACAACGCCGAATGAGGACCGGTATTTGGCAGTTACTGTCAAAACAAAGAGACGGAACACAGCATCAGATCTGTCTCGTCAGCTCTCTTCAGCCAACGGTACGACAGCTTCAAGGCAGACCGTGTACAGACGCTTAGGACACATTGGTCTACATGCTCGTTGGACTGTCAGATGTGTTCCACTTCCCGCAACTCACTGTCGCCTGCGATTAACCTGGAGTAGAGAGCATGCATTACGGACACCACAACAGTGGTCTTGTGTGATGTTTTCCGACGAGTCCAGTTTTAGTTTGCAGTCTGGTTCTCGCCAGACTTTAATATGGAGAGCGCCAGGTACCCGTTACCACAAAGAGAACACCATTGAATGACACCGTTACGGTGGTGCAGGATGGCTTGTTTGCGGAGTAATTAATCTTGGTTCCAGAACTGACCTGCATGTTCAGAGTGTAACGATGACAGGTCACATCTATCGGGATGTCATTCTGGAACAACATGTACGTTTGTTTCGGGGTGCCATGGGTGCTGAATATCTGTTTATGGATGACAAAGCCCGTCCTCACTATGCAAACATTGTAGATGAATGCCTTCAATAGGAGGATATCACCCGTATGGATTGGCCAGCATACTCACCGGACTTGAATCCAATAGAGCTTGTGTGGGATATGCTTGGTCGATGAATTGCAGCCCGTCAACCCCCTCCCACCTGTCTACCGGAACTTCGGAGGGCATTGCTTGATGAATAGATCAGATTGATAAATTGATACTCAACATGCAAAGTGTTGTAAGGCCTGTATTGCATCGTCCGGGAGACATACTCTTTATTAACCATCATACTAACCATATTATACTATTTTTTGTAAGTAGGTTCTTTTTTGAAATTTGCTCCAGGGAGTAAAAATCGCATTTTTTATTAATTATGTCAAATATAAAGCATCTTTTCTGCCCTTTACCTTTTGTTTAATAAATAGACTTTACAATAAAGTAAAATTTGTTTTGCTTCTGTCTCTTTCTTTGCCTGAACTTTATTATTCTTAATTTATGGACATGAGTGTACTTTAAAAGCTTTTTAAAAATTATATGAATAGAATCATAGAAAATTTAACTGCAGATTCATGATTAATTCTATCAAAATAATTTGAATTTAAAAGGTTATTCAACTGTTAATTGTTTTAATTTAAGTACTCTAAAATTTAATTCGATCATTTTGTTCGTATCACTGAATTTGAATACTGAAACAATCAAAATGTTTTTGCAAAAAAAAAAAAATGTATATTCCTTGAGAGTTTACATACATTTTTCACCTAAGCTGATTAAGCTTTTCACTTGATATAACTGAAAAACAATAATACATAAAAAATAATAAAAAAACTATGCTGAGTAGAATCATTGATTTGTTAAGCTTCTCCGAATAGAAAGCGAAAAATTTTGATATTAAAATTCATAACAAGAATTCGATATGCTAAGCTCGAAAAACAGGTTCACATCTTTTCTACAAAAATCAAGCCATATTCCAATAATCTCACGAGGGATTGTGAGAAAGAATGTGCGAGTTGCAATTTTTAAGCAACAAAGCGTCGGTTCGCGTGTTGTACATCTTTCTACGGCGGAAAATAGCGCGCTAATACTCATAGGAACATGTTTAGCAGGAGTTGGAGTTCTGGAATTCTCTCTCTGAATGTAGCTAGGCGATTGAACAGAAGTTTTGAAATGACGCTAAAGCGAGAAATTTTCTTTTCACACATCGAAAAAGCTTATTGTATACCACCTGCTATGTTATTTACATGTAAACAGCCTCTGCCGAACGCGGGAGAAATTTTACAGAAGTAGAATTGGATGCAGGTGCTCTTGAAAAAGTATGAAACAAGAATACATGAATACATGTATATTTTAGTTTCTGTAAGCATACATAAAAAATTTGAACTAGAGGGGGGCATTTTTTCCCTTTTTTCCCCTATCTCCTGTCACCGGAGTAACAAATCGTGTGATTTCGAACACTTGTTTCCTAAGCCTTTTTAATCTTTCGCTATTGAGAACATAACATGGCGCGCGGAGAATATTAGAGAAAAAATTGAATCTCTTCTCTGAAGTTAATTTAAAATTTTAATTAAGGACTCTAAATCCGTAACAACATTAACTTGATTCTTTCTACTTTATTTTTCCCTCGGCTCGTTTTTTCCCCTTCCCTCTTTTCATTCTTATTAATGATGTAGTGTTTCCTCCAAGCTGTTTGGAACATTTTGATGGAAATGAATCCTGTTGCCACTCGAGGTTTGCTTTTTAGTTTCTTCCTTAACCGAGTGGAGCAGTTTTTTGACTGGGATCAAAGAGGCTTAAATATTTGCTGAGTTAAGTTTCTAAAGAGAGGCCGTGATTTAAAAGCTGAAAAGAAAATGCAAAACAAGTAATGTCGAAACTCTGAACTTTTTATTAATTGAATGCTTAGTTACTCGGAAGGTAAAATGAACTTCAGTTGTTCGCTGGCTTAAACTTTTATTCATGGAATAAAATAAAGTTTTGTCTTCTTTGCAAGAAATGTGACAAATATTTATATACTTTTTATTTATTTCTGTAGCCAAAACAATCCATGAAAGTACATCGATTTCTAAATCAATAAATTCTTTATAAAACAATTTGTTTATTGTGTAAATAGAAAAGACAGAATATTGCCTATCTGTTCGATTTTTTCAGTGTTTCCTTTCCCTTCTCGAATAAGATACCATAATGCTATGATTAAAGTTGAGAAAAGAATTCCAGGTGCCAAAAGTACAATTATAGTACTTAAAAAGATTAGGAAAACAAACTATCTATTCCATGTTTGAAGACTTCGAATTTCTTTGTTCTTTTAAAAAAATTCCATCTTTTATTTAGTTAGCTTGGAGAGAAGAATAAACCAAATAATAAAAAATATATCAAGTCAATAAAATCTAAATCAGACTTTTAGAAACTTCGATAAAAAAACACAGACTTTCAAAAATAAAAGTGAATTATATTATAAATGAAAGAATGAAAAATATAGGTTAAACAGGCAATTAATAATACTTTAAGCAAGCTATTTGTAGATTAAAGTGCTATAAATACAAGCAAACTTTTTTTAATATGTAACTAGTATTAAACTACAGATTTCCTTACACTTTAATTTGTGTGAAATTAAATCTTTAAGTCATCACACTCCATTACTCTTTCATTAACAAAAATTTGTTATGAACATTAAAATTAATTTAAACTTTTTAAGTATATTGTTATGAATTTGGGTAAATTTTTTTAAAAAAAAATAGTGTAACTAATTTGTGTCTGAATGTGTAAAACGTTTTTGTTACTTTATGTTGTGTTTATTTTATGTTAAAATATTAATATTCGCAAGCAATTGCCGCTCCTTGCATCATAATATCAATTCAATGGAAATCTGGCTAAATCTTAGTGACAGAGCTCATTTGGCGATTTTGGCACTCATGTTGCCTTGTGATCATTTCAGTGAATTAGCGACCTTGTTGGCGAGTTCATGATTCTATGGATTTTTCTGGAAATTAATGAATGAATCCACTAATACCATGATCTATAACGCAAGCGGATTCTATTTTAAGCCCGAAGAATCAACCAGTGATTAGTTATTGCTTCGGCTGTTGAGTAGGACGAGCGAGTGCTTGTGAATAATCCTTAAACATAATTGTATTTTAGACATTGATACTTGTGCCTGAAAGGCGCGGAAGGAGTAAAAGCTTTCCGAGGCTTATTCTGCGAGTATAGCTACTGTATGTCAAGGAATGTTTTTCGACAATAAAGTTCAATCGCTCCGAAAGAACTGTTTTGCTCTTTGGGACTGATTTGTATGAAAACCTACAACCCCGATCTACGGAACAATATTAAAAAATAAATATGTTCATTAAACAAATATTTTTTAAAAGAATTACTTAAATTGACCTGATTTTTTAAATGTTCGTTTTAAAATCCAAAAACGTGATTTGAGAATTTAGTTTTTCAAAATTTAAATAAATTTTTTGCATCCCTCCCGAAATCTTTAATGCATATATTATACAGTGATCAGTAGCAACTCACTAGTTTTCTTTTTTATAACTTCATATTTTTTTTTCAAAATTATGATTTCTCTATCATAACAAACTTATAATATCGGTACATTATTAAGGTGACTTTCAATCAATATCATTATAAAGAAGGGATTATTAAACAGTTGTCAAAGTATTCTTTGATTAATCGTTAGTTTATATAGACATTTGGGGACGAACTTTGTACATTTGGTTGACAATCCTTACTTGGCATCCCACTCTAAACTTCCACACCACGTGACTCCCTATTTAGAGTCAGCACGGACTTTTCTCAAAAAATCCGTTTACGTCATAGTTCGTGATGTTAGCAGAGTTCTCCAACAATTTCCAGGAACATCCATATGGTTGTCAACTCACTAAAAATGATCATCAAGATGTTCGCGAGTTGCCAACATGGTCACCAAAACTATTGTCAACTTGACTCTATCGCCAAGCTTCACCAACTTTCCATTGGATCGCCAATATAATGTAAAGAAGGGCGTTGTTTGCGATTATTACAATTTTAGCGTAAAATAAATACAACAGTGAGTAATATATACGTATTACACAACGAGATATAAATTATTTACACTTTTTCAGTATTCTTTACACAAAATTCCATAAGTACTTGGCTACCTCTGTTTCACGTTTTCTTTGAGGTTCTCAGTCTCCAGCATCTTCTTGAGCTTAGATGATGGGGAAAAGTCATCGCAATTATTTTAATTTACCAAATAAATCTTGCATTTTTTTACAGTTATAAATGTGTATTACAATAATAACAATTGCAATAAAGTCAGTACTTCTTTAAGAAACGAGTTTAAACTGAATTTAGCACTAAGCCTTTTTCAGGTTCCGAATCATAAAAACGTACTTTTGAATAAATATATCATTAAATGATAGATATTCATTTTTTATTTTAGTATTGTGCATCATATTGTGATCGCTTTGTGCACAATTTACTACACATAAAAATATTTATTACACATATATATATATTACACATATATTTATATTTTTATTACACATATATTTTAACTATTTATTAAACACAAAATGGTTATTGCTTTAGCTCTCAATAAATAGTACCTGACTATTTTTGAATGTTTCTTTCATAGTAATAAACTTAATTTTATAAATATATTTTAACTATGTTAAATTTTCTCTTATTATTCAAATAAGATTGAAGTAACACAAGTACAAAAAATTAAGCAACTTTATATAAATACATTGATGTTTTGTAATAATGCATACATATCAGGAAATATAAAAGAACTGAAATAAAGACAAATTAATAAGAGTTGTATGCAAGTTGGGAGGCTGCGTATATGTCATGTCTATCTCAAGAACTCTTTCCTCGAGATCTGATTTTCGTTTTGACACCTTATTAGGTCGAAAAACTTCTCCACTTAAAATTTTTACGTAAGACAAGAGAAATTTGTGTGAATATTATATTTAGTGAGGTTGTCAGCATAATCTCTTTACAACGAAAACACAATCGTAGTTGGTTGTCATAATTAATTGGATTGATTAATTGTTTATTGAAGTCATACTATGAAGAAACACTTAGGAGTTGACTTTTTAATATTGATTTACGGTCAAGTGACTAGAACGCCACCTGAGTCAGTATGCCAATCACCAAATGCCCTCCTCAAATCACGTGATGACTTTGAACCTTGACATATTGAAACCTATTTACATGATGAGCCTTTCGTAATACCAGAAATATAAACATTTCAATTCAGTAGTTAGGCTAAAAAACAGCTCTTCTGATTTGATATATTTACAGTGAATCCTTCGTTTGCTCGTAGTAAACAGCAACATGACAAGAATATAAATACTGGAAACTAAACGGAGTAAGGTTCCTCTTCTTACCAGTCATGTAACGCGTGTTCAGTGTAGCTGCAGACTGGCACATTGGTGGCTCAAATAACACTTTATCCCAAGGTCATTTTGAATCGATTTGAAATATAAAGGATTTGTGTCTTATGTACTTGAATTGCGATTGCTATAAATTAAAGCAAAACGTACATAAATCATCTCTGTGAATCTGAGTGTAAGTTAGAAAAGATAGATATATTCCACTTATGTCATTCTCATCACTAGTGATCATGATTAAAATTACAACTTCATCTCTGGGCAGTGCTTCTCAAACCTTCAGTATTTGCGACCCAATTTTCAATCGTAACTTTCCTCCCCCTCCTACAATAACAAGGAATTGAATTCAATAATAATGTTGACACCAAAGCTACAATACGACATTAACCCCATGTACTGTACAAATTAATCAAAATAAATATTAAGTTTGCACATGTTACTTTAGAGTAATAAATTACTCTTTTAAATAATAATTTTTCAAAAAAAAATCTTTTATTTTTGGATTTTCGATATGCTTGCCCCCCTATGTAGAGTTATCACGCCCCACAGTTTGAGAATTGCTGTTTTAGGGAGTAATGTTTCTTCTTAAATTGATTCTACTTTTTTTTCTTGTGCTGTATGAATCTTACAATTATGGTTTGATAATAAAACTTGTTTTTAAGCAAACATTTAATAGCGATAGCTCGATTTTTATTATAACGTAGCTGTAAAAATAAATGCACTCGAAGAAATTATTTTTCATTGTCTTCTCAAAATTAAAACATAATACGCGTTTCGATAAACGTATGATTCGCTTAAATATGATCATCAGACATTTGCATCGTCCATTCTGTCATTTCCCTACGCAGGGAACTATTAGATCGATATCCGTGCATATTTGCCCTAATATATTCAATATTACTATTCCAAAACCATTCATTCAAAACCCTCCCATTTAACCCGTTCGCCAACGCCAATCCACCTCCACAAACCGCATATATTAAATCACCGCCAATCAATCTATCCCAAATCATTTTCACCTTCCTTTACATGTGAATGCGCCAAACAAAAATCGCCGTATAATTCATGCGTCATTAAAAGCGCCTGACAGCGCCAACGTGATTTACTATATAAATGTTGGCTATTTGCAATAACGAAATTTCGCCAAGAGGTCGCCGTCATTCATCAATTTTGGGAGGTGTATTAAAATGCTTAATAGTGCTCTTTCAATGCAGCAGTCAATAGGAGTGTGAAATTGGCTGACTTCCACAATTAGCGAGGAGAACGCGTGACTTGGCGCAATTATAGTTCTGACCTGGCGACGCTGTGGGTCAGGCAATAATGTCGAGAGAGGGAGAATATTAGCCAGAGTTTTCGAGAAGCATTGACACCTGTCTCTAATATTCGAGACTAGTTAATGACTGACTGGATTGGTCATTTCTGCGCCTATAGGCTAGCATATATGCATATATATTTACAGAAATATTTCACTAAATACCTATCGAAGTGTAATGTAAATACCGAAAAAGTAGTTTTCAACTATGCATGGGAAGAGAGTTATTCTATTGAATTTATGCTTAAATATATTTAATTGAAATTATAGGTTCAATCTTATTACTTCCATTAAAACAGTGCTTCTTGAACTTCCAATGTTCGCGACCCAATCATCATTCTCATCACGCACCTCTTGAAGCAATAACAATGTATTGAATTTAATAATATTATAACTTTTGCTGACGCTACAATGCGACTTTAGCCTGTTAAGTGTCACCGGCGTATATAAATGACTCAATGAGCCAAAGCATTAAATGCCCCATACGTATATACACGTCTTTCAGAACTACGATCTTCTCTGTCCCCTGAAATCCATAAAAATTATTCCGAAGGCTTTGGAATGTAATAAAGGGACCTTGGCAGTGTTTTGAAGGATTTACTTCATGCAGAGAAGGTTTTGTTTATTTATTACTTTTCATCCCCGAAGATGCGGTAGCCCAGTGGTCAAGGAAACATATCATAGCAGGCATGTCATGAGTTCAAGTCCAGAACCACTAAAGGCCCGTGGTGTAGGGGAGCGATGCTCGTTAAATCTGTGGAGAGCTCAAACGTCCTCCCGTTGGTGTGCTGTGGTAGTTAGGAGAGAAGGTGCGAGCTCAGGTGTCATCCTCGTCACTTGACCATGGTTCAAAATGACGAGGTCCATCGCCAAAAGCCCTCGTGTGGCTGAACAGTGAGAGGTTAATTTTCACTCACTCCTTTTCATCCAATGTATCACATACGTGCGCCTACTTGGAAAACGGTGTCATTGGGGAGTAACTTTTATTATTTATTATTATTATTATTTTAACTTTTTTATTCGACTGTTTCGAGAGTAATTCTAAACCGTAAAATTACCAAGACAAGTGTTGATTTTTGTAAGAAAATTTTATACATGCAAGCCTATGGGGTCGCTGGTAATTATTAAACTTGTTCATAACTTAGCATTGTTAAATTAATTGTAGAACACATTATGCACCCTCTTTGAGGATTATCATGCCCCCTTTAAGGGGCGCGTCCAACAGTTTAAGAAAAGCTGAATTAAAATGATCTTATAATTAAAAGATTTATTATTTCGAATGGAAATTCTCCCTCATCGGATAGAAAGGGGAGGGTATGACTAAGGAAATTCATTTGGGAACGGGACGTTGTGAACATTAGTAGTACTTTAGAGTGTTCATCCCTCAATGTAATAGCGTCGAATGGGCAGTCAGTTCTGAGAAAGTAGCCTTCGGAATTCGTAATTTGCTTTTATGTTATTAAGTTTTAAGTAGCGACAGAGATGAAGAAGCGTAGATGATATTGTACTTGATTTCTAAGCGGGTGGATGGCGTTCCAGTTATACATTCGACTCGATGTTTCTTTTCTTTTTTTTTCAAGTCATTTAATTATTTTTGCAATTAAATAAATTTATTTTTAAAAGGTTTATGAAATATTAAATGATATTTTATATAAAAATTAGTTACAAATAGTTTTATAATATGTAATGCAATACATTATAAATGAAATATTATTTTATATTATAATAATACATAAAATACATTAGTATAATTATTTATTATATATTATTTGTTATATAAATTATATAATAAAACTTATAAATATATATTTTGTATTATTAAATTATTTTATAATTATATAAAATATATAATAAGTCTTTTTTAAATAAATTTATTTTCTTGTAAAAGTAATTAAATGAATTGAAAAAATGAAACATGTGAAAATACCGATCGAGTCGTATGCAGGTACGCTACCACGTACGCTGATGCATCTCTGCCTCTAATTAAAACTTAATAGCATAAAAGATAATTATGAATTTTGAGGGCTATTTTCTCAGAAATTGCCCATTCGGCGCTATTACATTGAAGGTTGAACACTCTAAAGGAGAGTACTACTATTACACCAAGTCTCATCCACAAATTAATTTCCTTAGTCGTGCCCTCTCCTTGTAATCTAAGAGAGAGAAGATATATTTTTAGTTTTAAACATTTGATGTGGAGTCTGGTATAAAATTTGCAGATGTTTAGTTTTTAACTTAATTATGAAGAGAAGTGAAAAATTGGGAGAGCAAATATAGGAATCAAATTTAGAATGTAATTTTAAAATGGATTTGAAATTACGATTTTTTGTCCATCGATTCTTAAAGTATATGCTAAAGTTTTTGAATTCTCTCATCACAATAAATGAGGAAAGCACTCCAAAGTGTATTGGTAAGACCATTTGGCATTTCTCTTCTTTCTTTGATGATGATTTTTACTGTATTCAGAAATGTATTTAAGACTTGAAGTACACGAAAGACTGATGTTTTAAGAAGAGTCTTTCTGAAAAGCCTCGAAATTTCTTAACATTTTCTAAACTTCTTCGATTCCGTAAAAAGTGAATTATCACTCTGTATATAACACAATTAGAAAGATACTTCACTATCCATATATTGTATATACATTTTAAAAAAATACATGTAATTATTCACTAGAATTTTCTCTCGATGAATTTTATTTAATTTCGTAATAATCTTAAGTCATCCACTACTTCACTTTGTAATTTGAGTCCAGTTTAATTTCTGAACGAGAAATAACCACAACTTTATCTCCTAAAGAACTGCCACTTTTGCCTTTTTAAAACAAGGTGATAAAATCTTGCCTCATCCGCATATTCTTATCAACCACAAAAGCCTTCACGGGAAATTTTTTCCCCAACAGCTTCGGGTAGACCAAAACTATAAAAGCTGAGATCTCCTGAGCGAAAAGAGAAGAATTTTGTGAAATGCCTTAGTTGTTCGTCTGTTGTTGTTCGTGTGTCTTGTTTTGTGCAGTGTTTCGTGGCGTCGTTTACTGTGTGTGTAAAATAAATGGGTAACCTAAATATACCGAGTCTCCTCACCATTCCAACGACTGAAACAAGCCAATAAAAATAAATTGTACCAGCAAAATGTATTAATTCCAGTGTAATTTACAACACACACACACATAATTATACGACGGATGATTAGAAAAAATAATTACAAGCCGCAGCATTTGAAAACTAAACTACATGGTGTAAAGATTTTTTCCCGCCCAGAATGGAGACATATTTCTTAAATTACTTAAAACATAGCCATTTAGTAATAAGCATCACTTGTATTTAGTGCGCATTTTTTCATCATTTTAAAAAAAAATATCCATTTTAAATATGTTAAACCCACTGAAATACTATTAGAGATGTATATGGTGATCTTCAAACTTTCAAAATGAGTTACTAGTCTACCTAGAAATATTTCGTTAACAAATAAATAATATTTTTTAAACCCTTAATTTTTAAAATGATATAATTTTTAAGTACTTTACATATCAATACTGTTGAAACATAAATGGTGTTAGGAAAGTTCTGTTTAAAAATAATTAACGAACATATTTCTGAGAGTATCTTTTTTTTCTCCCATCTATATGTACGCATTTTCTCACGTTTTATATTCTTTTTTACTATTAACTTCTTCCTTCTTTTATTCTGTTTGATCACAAATGAAAACTTCGAAGCAGAGATAGGGGTAAAATCAAATATTATTTCTTATAGATTTCTACTTTTGACTACAAGGACAGGAATAGTTGGCGCTTATACAAAACTGTTCTGAAGTGTATCATCTTATGACTTCTCAACTCTGAAAACATTTTAACTAAGTATATATTCATAAAAAAAATAAGAGTGTAGTTGAAGAAAATATTCAATGGATATGAAACATTGTAACTTGCAAAATATTTAGAAAATATTCAAATGTTAAGTTTTAAATGTGATGTTAACTTCTGAATAAACGTTTAATGCCACAAAAAATTAAAATTTAAAATTTGAAGCTTGTTTTTCATTTAATTTATAATTTTAAAATAAATAGCTTCACTTATTTCTGACAAGTATTTCAACAACAACTGATTACATTTTCAGGTCATATATATAGAGATGAAAAATTATCCTTTAATTTCTCTTCAACAATATTCAGCAGGATACATTTTGGTTGTATATAACAGACTTGTTACTATTTAAAGAATCTCCCCTCTCTGACTTTCTCTCTCTCTCTCTCTCTCTCTCTCTCTCTCTATATATATATATATATATATATATAATGGATATTTGTGTATATGACCTCGCTTCACTCCGGTCAACCGATGACTATGAAAATTGGCATGTATATGTGTTTTTATTTGTGGAGAAGGTTTTTGTGCTATCCTCTTTGTTACAGCTCACCACCAGGTGGTTCTACAGCATATCACTTCTGTACGGTTCAATCAATTGCCTGCCATGTTTTCAGAAGGGTTGCCAGAAATGATGCCAGCTTGGCTCTATCACCTACATTTCGCTAGTTTTCCATTGAATCGCCATTACAATGTAAGGATCGGCGTTACTGGCGAATATTACACAATTTTAACATAAAATGAATACAACAAAAAGTAATATTAATGTACTAAACATCCAGATATAAATTATTTACACTATTTTAAGTATTCATTACACAAAATTTGTAACCATATGTGTTTCCTTTGCTGAGCAGAAATCAGCTTAGGAAGGTGTTTACAAAAATCGAACCGCAAGGGAGTTATACAAAAAATTCTTTATATCAGCTATTACGCCTACATACTTAAAACTTAACAAATATGATTTTTTGTTCAGATGAGACACGCAAAAGCCTTTTTTTTGTTTAATATGCAATTCACGTAAAATTAACTCATTAAAAACTTCTTTGTCCTTCAATCTGATTTATTTAATTTTTCAATTCACCCGTGCAAAGAACGAGTATACCAGCTAGTACTATATATAATTTTTCAAGTGCTACATAGATTAAAATAACATTTAATCTAACGGCGTTTTTAAAAATAGAATGTAGAATGCGCCGTGACGAGAAATTCCAATTTTAACTTCTCCTGACATCTCATTTTTTGATGTGAAACATTTTTTCTTCAAAATAATAATATACTTGCAAAATGATATTACTTCAAAAAATTGAAAAACGTTTGCTGCCATATTTTCTTAGCATTTTATCGTGTATGACATAATTGAATAGTGAAAGGGCTTTCTCAGAAAATTTTAATTTACACTTTCAACAAGAAAATATGTGCTTTGAAACTAGAAATAACGAGGATTATTTAACTCACGCGGAGAATATATTCTAAACTTCGAGTCGGCGCGACGACAAGCAAACATAACAGTTCATTACTCGGCGCTCTAAATGCCATTTTGATATAAGTCCCGTTATCTACTTGTAAATTACGGCGACAAGATTTCGAATAAATTTCACCAGATTGAGATACAAAATATGCAATTTATATGCAAATCTGGCGAGCACTCTCTCTCTCTCCCTAATCTGCTTGACAGAGCTATCAATCTGGAGTAGGGGTTTGAGGAATGGCGGCAACAAGTGTTTGGCGATTTTTTAGCTTAAATAAATTTCTCCGTTGGCGGTAATAGCCTCGGAAGAGTGGGTGCTTATCGAGATTGCATGGTGTGTTGAGGTTTAAGATGGATTACATTGTAGTGCCTAGAATATGCAAATTTACTTCACAAAATGTTATGTTGAATAAGTATTTTTAACTACTTGAAATAGAGCTCGATTCGGAGTCATTATCTCTATTTGTGGTATTGTTAGTAGTGGTCCATGAAGGTGAACTCTAAGCACAGAAATTTATTTGCACATAAATGCAATCAAGATTATTTAAAAAGAAAATGACTTTAAAGATTTTCGTGTGTAACTAGCGAAATGTCGAAACCAATAGGCCGATGCAAAACTTTTGTTTTTTAATTGCTATAAAAATGTTTTGCATTTACATATTGGGTTGAATATTTCATTATTGAAATTTTGAAATTACTTACATATATAAACTAAACTCAGTGACGCAAAAACCAATGAGGGCCTGGGCCCACTGTGCCAATCTCAATAAATGTGATCATCGGGCAATGAGGTGCATGAGCAAATGCCCCGAACAGGTGGTCAGCCTAAAGTAAAACCCCCAGTGTTTAGTTCCCAAGCAAGCTTGGTACTCATTTATCGATCCACTGAAGGGATGAAAGGCTGGGTCGACCTTGCCCATACCGAGGACAGCACCTCAAACCTGTGGTGTGGAAGCATGAAACGCTACCACTCACTTACATATATAGTAGGGTCAAGAAGTTCGCTGAAAGGTCAATTGCAAATTATTAAAAAATGGAACAATAAGTTAATTTTTTTTGGCCATCCAAGTACGGCACTCTTGCATTCACACACTTTTTTCAGCGTTCGTATAACTGCTCAAAACAGTTCTGTGGCTTATTTTTTGAGAGGTCCTTGAGGTGCTTCGTCGCATTTTGGCTCACCTCATCTAAAACCACAAAACGATGTCTCTTCAATTCCATTTTCAGCCGGTAAAAATCCTCTGGTGCTGGAATCATTTCTGTATGCTTTCTTTTGCTTCTCGAGAGTCTCAGAAGGTGATCTTGAACAAAACACAGAATATGGCACGTTGCTAAAATTGCGAAATCTGACGAAGGAAAAATTAGCTTTGTCAGGAAGGTCCGCCCCTAACGCCGACAGTACAGAAAATAAATTCTAGATGGGTGAGTGTTTTCCTTATTCGTGCTGCCACCCCCCGAAAAAGATATGTCGCCCCAACGAACACCTACTGTGACGTTTGAGATAAAAAAAAAAAAAGGTAGAGTGCTATCTATTAATTTAAATATTTAATTTATTTATATCGCAGCTATTAATTACAGTATATGTACATTGATATTATCAAATATATTATTTAGGCCAAATCTGCTGCGAAGAGTTTTTAACCCTCGAAAGTTTTTAACCCTCTCCTCTCTGCCCTCTCTAGGGTCTTTTTAATTGGTAGCGGTCGGCTTCTTTATCCTCGAGTTACATGTTCGAGTTCTTGGGTAAAAAAGGGGGGGGCTCCTCATTGTGACAAAAATTGCCGAGCCATGTCCACGACAAGACCACGCAATATTTTAAAGGTGCAAGTGTTCATTGCAGTAGTGATCATACTCACAAAAAGAAGCCGATTTACAGCTGTGTAGAGGACAACGTTAATGTAGGGGACCACGTAGCGGCTTTTTGAATCGAGTTGGATTCGTTTTCAATTGCTCGGGCCTGTGGTAATTCTAGAGCCACTGAAACCCCGCCGTGTAGAGGGGACAGAAGCACGTGAAATCTGTCGAGGTTAGATAATCCTACCATTGACATGGTGTGGTATTTTGTAGAGAGGTATTCCAGCTTAGGTGCTATCCTCGTCTCTCGACCGAGTGATTGAAGTTCAAAGTGATGAAATCCGTCACCAATAGCTCTCGGGTTGTTTTATAGTGCTGGGTTAATAAGCACTTTCTCTCTCTCTCTTCAATTGCAAATACTTTTCTATATTAATGATAATATTCTCTTGTTCATGTTTACATAGATCAGTGCACTTAGATGTATAAAATAGAAACAAAATTAGTTTTGTCCATTTTCTAAATAACTAGTATCCAATTGTTTAACTACACTGCTGGACAATTGCTAAGGACGGATAACACTATCATCCATAGCAACCACAAAATGAAAGGAAGAATAAAAATGTGGAAAATTAGTTCAATAAGTGCGGGATATTAGTGGACAGAAGAAGTATGAGTATGCTTAAAATTTTTTTTTCCGACATCACATAGATGGGTTCATCATTATTGAAAGATCGTTCATAAGAGCGAAAAAAACTTTTGACGCCAGGAGTGAACAGTTGTTGTTTCAAGTCAAAGTTTTACAGGAAAGATTTAATAGACGACAGATATATCGTCCTATCAGCAAAAAGGAACAGGCGCACCAAAGCTCAGCAGGTGGCAAATCAGTTTCTTGCTGCCGCAGGAAAGCAGATCTCCCGAAAAACTGTTGCCAGACGTTTGAGTTGGAGGAGGACTATACGCACGCAGACCTGTTGTGTGTGTCCCATTGACCAAACAGCACCGTACTGCCCGTTTGCAATGGTGTCGTGAGCATCACAATTGGACTGAACAGGACTGGGCATGCGTACTATTCTCAGATGAGAGTAGGTTCAGTCTGTCATCGGATTGTAGACGCCAACTGATCTGGCGCGAGAGTGGTACTGCTTATCGTCCAGAAAATATCCAGGAAAAGGACCGATATCCGACATGCAGTATTATGGTGTGGGCCGGCGTCATGATCAATGGCCGCACGCACCTACATGTGGTTGCGAATGGGACTATGACGGGCCAACGATACATTGATGAAGTTCTACTTCCTCATGTTCGTCTTTTCCGTGGTGCTGTCGGTGATAAATTTGTTTTTATGGATGACAACGCAATATGTCATCGAACACTCGCTGTTCAGGATTGTCTAGACAGCGAGGGTATTTAACGTCTCGTATGGCGAGCGCGTTCTCCAGATCTAAACCCCACTGAAAATGTGTGGGATGCTTGGGGGAGGCAAGTTGTTGGTCGAAACTGTCCTCCGACAAACAAGAACACCCTTATCCGTGCACTCACAGAGGAATGGGATAAATTGCCTCAACAGCTTCTGGATAATGTTGTGCAAAGTATGGTACGACGTGTGGAATGTTGCATCACACTCCACGGTGGACATATCCCGTACTGATACCTTTCTTTAACTTTCTATGTATACTACTGGATTATTATTTATGTTACTTTTTATTCATTTTTTAATTTAATTAATTTATTAATATTTGAAAAAATCTGTATTAACGTCAATTGCCCTTTACTACAAGTTTAAAAAATATATTTGAACTTGAATGGATGAATATAAAGTATTTTTATTAACGATTGAAAACTTGAGCAATATATATATCTATATATAATATTTATATATAGGGGGAGAGTGAACTATAATATTGTAGAAATTGAAAAAGATAATTTTTGGCCATTTACAGATTATATGAATTAAGTTTTGAATGTACAAAATATACGAGTATTTATAACGAAATAAGGTAGATCATATTTACTCTTTATTTATTTATATTTCTTCCCAAATGTTAATGCTTCTGAAAATCGAGGGAACAAAAGGAATAAATGAGCAAATCCTTTCAAATAAGTAAATCCTTTGCAAACGCTATAAAGTTCCTTCAATTGCGTTCCAAAATATTATTAAAAATATTATTTTATGGATAAAAGTGCACAGAAAAGA
The DNA here is from genome assembly GCA_019973935.1 of Trichonephila clavipes. Taxonomy (NCBI): domain Eukaryota; kingdom Metazoa; phylum Arthropoda; class Arachnida; order Araneae; family Nephilidae; genus Trichonephila; species Trichonephila clavipes. Next base: position 136,258 of record BMAU01010986.1, read on the forward strand.
TCGTACATCGGAAAGACGTATATATATACGTCCGGAATAATTAACGCTTTGGCTTATCGAGACATTTATATACGCCGGTGGAACTTAAGAGGTTAAAGTCGTATTGTAGCTGTAGTGTCAAAGTGTGTTATTGAGTTCAATGCATTGTTATTGTTTGCAGAGGCGCTATGAAAATTATGAAATGATAGAATATTGGGTCTTAAATAAGGAATCTTTGAGAAGCACATTTAACGGAATAGTATTAAATTTTGATGAAAGAAGGTATCAGAGAGATCATTTCACTTCATTTAACTACTTGCGTATTGCTGTATGAATAGGTGTTTTTTTCCCAAAAAATCTGAATCAGGGAATATGTATTGAAGTGATGTATTCTATTAATTGTTTATTAACATACAACTACGAAAGAATTGTACCTTCGGTGGAGCATTTTTACTTGGCGAGAATGACACCTAAGCTGAAATTTTTCTCAAATTCATACCAACGGAAGGAATAAATTTCATCATTATCCACGTTTATGACACTTTTTTCAAATGTCTATTGACGTAATCGGATATCTATAAAAACTGCAACGGCCACGAATTGGCAACCATTGAAGATAAGATAGTCATTAGATGATTTTAATTGTGCTCAAATAGAAAAGGGCTAATACTCTATCCTTCAGAATTTTATGATGTTATATTTTTCAAACATTTCTATTTTACTTTTGAAAGAATATATTTGGGTTTCATTTTTAACTAAAACATGGCTATTTTTAGTTCTTACTTTTATTTTTGTAAATGGGAATAACATGAAAATCAGAAAAGTTCTGTTTTTAAGAAATTAATCTAAAAAGCTTTTATATCATTTTGCAATAGATGTTTAAAAAAATCAACAGTATGAGAAATTCATACAGAAAATGTAAAAAATATTAGACATATTTTTTTAAAAGAAAAACAATGCCGCTATGGTGCATTTTTATAAATTTTCAAAGCATTTGAGGTCTTTTTCCAGATTTTTTCTGAAACAATCTTGAAATCAATTCTCATATTCTTGTTTTTAAAATTCAAAAACTAATTACTACAACTTGTTTTCAGAAGTTTTGTACATATTAAACTAAGACATAAAAATATAAGCACTAAGAAATTAGTCATTTAGAATAAGTAAACATCTTTGAGATTCAAAATATCATTTTTGGTCAGAAATCCCATTTTCTTTTTATATTTTACTGCTTTAAATTTCATATTATCTGTTTTCTAAATATGCATTTGATTTGATGGTATGATAATAAGAGAAATTTAAAGAGTAAAATTAAAAGATATTTATACCAATATATTGCATATTATTAATGCAAAATGTTTTTATATTCTAATGCGCGTTTCTTGAAGCTATTATTGTATATGTTTGATAATATTACAAAACTAAGAGGGATAAACAAGTTCTAGTGAAAGATTTTTAAAAACATCTATGAAATTTAATTAATTTTATAGAATTTAAAATTATAATTTTCTCACAATTGTTGAGAATTTATAAAAATGACCTCGCGGCATTCGGGGACACCCTGTATATTATTTCGAATTGTATTTATATTATTTTAAAAAAGTAAACTAAAGATTTTTAAAATTTTTTAGAAGTTTTGTAAAATGAAACATAAACATCTAATTGCAAAAAAAGATTAATTTTTCTTAAAAACTAAAAATATTGATTTTTTGTTTCCCATTTACAAAAATAGAAAATAACAAGAACTTTGTTAAAAAAATGAAATCCATGTTTTATATTTATTATCAAAAGAAATTTTTAAATGATAATATATAAATATAACATCATTTTGCTCTTAGAAGTCGTAATTATATAATTGCAGGGAACTTACTATATTATCTTCCTTAAATGACAGGAATAAATTGTTTTGATGGAATAAATTGTTGGAATAAATTGTTTTTTTTAAGATATCCGATTACGTTGAGTGAAACGTAATTTTAAAAAGCGCATAAATGGATAATGTTCATGATATTTGAGAAAAATTCAGATTAGAATACATTTATAAAAATTGTTTTAAGGACATTCACATTCTTGACAAAAAAATATTTAAAAACAATATTTTAAAATAAATTCACTTCAATAATAATCTTTTTTAAAATGTTCTCCTTTTAGTGAAACATATTCCATTATTATAATTTTTTGCCTGTATGATAGCTCAAATTTCTACAGAGGCTCATCTAAAATGATTGAAAAATTACTATTTTTTAGAGTTACCAACCATTGAAATAATTATCGGCGTTTTTTTCGAAAATATCATAATTCCCTCATAGTTGCCGCAAAAATATGGATGCAGTTGAAGTTATATATTTCAAAAATTCTATTTGAGCATCTGTACAAAGGTCTGAGCTATATACAGGTGAAATATTATTATAATAGAAGCATTTTTCACAAAAGGATAAAGTTTTGAAAATGCGTCATTCTATGTACGATTTTTGCCAAAATATTGTACATTAAATAATTTTTTATTGTAATAATATTCGTAAAATAATCTTGTATACATTTTCTAAAATGACACTAAATACCATAAATATTATCCATTTATACGCTTTTGCAAAATCACGGTTCCGAATGTAGTCGGATACCCTAAAGAACTGTATGGATTGTCTTGTGTTGCACATCTATTTTTTGTTCGACAAGAGATGAAAAAAATAATAACATTTATTGATTTGAAATATAAATAAATAAAGAGTCAGATATATATATATTATAGTTCATATATATATATATAAATATATATATAAATGTACATTGCTCAATTTGCTAAGGACGGATCACAAATTGCTATGTAGCATAACATTCAAGTTCGAGGCATGACATTTTTTAAAATATAGTTGCCACACTGTTCAGACATTAGAATAAAGATATTTTTCAAAAGTACAAAAGCTGTGAAACATCTAAAAAATGAATAAAAATGTTCATTTGATCTGCGTACGGAGAAATGGAACAATGTAGTAAAAGTCAGCAGGCACCTTAACACGTTCTCTATGTCCCTGAAGTGAAATGGCTAGAGCTTTGGACTTCTAATCCAAAGGTTGTGGGTTCGAATCCCACCTGGGATGGCCTCTTTTCTAAAAATGTGATTTCCCTTTTACTATACTAATTTATTAAAATTATTAAATTTAATGAATGAATAAATAGTTACAAACAAAAAAAAATAGTTCTAAACCCTATATAGAAAGGAAAATGGAAAATCTCTTTCTCTATTTTGTCACTTAATAAGGTGATTCTGTCATGTGTATATACATATTTATAATAATTGTAACCATTTCATAAAAAGTAACTAAAACAAAATTTTTCTTTAATGACACAAGTAGGAATTGACTTAAGATTTTTTAATTTTTTTTTATTTTACTTGTTTTCGTCAAAATCGTTAAATCGTGCTAAAACATTTATGTGTTAGTCCCTTAATCCATCACGATTATGGGCCCTCTTTTTATTTTATGACTTTGAAGGTATAAAATATAATTGCTTTCATCAAATTATCTTTCTCTATTGTTTTACTAGAACTGACTAATGCTTTTCAATCATCATAACGAATCCCATTAACTAATGTATTAATGATATCGGTCCATTTAAACAAAAAGGTGACGCACACACATCCTACACTTTTCATATTCCCGCCAAAAAAGAGACAAAAGAGAGAAGAAAAAAAATTAATTAAATCCGATGACTTTTTTTTTTCTTCCCAAGGAAAATTACCCACAGTGAAGTTGAGGTCGGGGTTTTTGCGTGTCACCAGCTTTCCGAATAAAAATAAAAGTTAGTAGGATATTAAGAAGAAAGAAAAACACTTTTTAGTGGGAACTTTGACGCGTGTTACATTCGTCCCAGTGCGGGGCACGTGAAATTATCATCAGTGAAAAATGGGTGTAACTACTTAGGCCTAAAATAACTCCAACAGCAGAAATGAAGTGAAAAAAATAGTGAAGTAATAAAAAGAATCGGATGATATGTATGAAACAGGATCCGTTTTTTCTCTTTCCTTTTACTCGTTTGTGGAAGATACTCTACAGTTTGGCGTGCTGGTGCATAATAGTGACAGTGGTTGAGACAGCAATTTCCTAGTAGAGCATAGATTCGGATTACGAAAAATGGAATTTACATTTTTTTTGTTCCTTTTTTTCCTGCCGTATAAATTGGGGCACATTCTGCTAGAATTACATTCTATATAAAGAAATGACTGGGAGGTTTCCTCGCTAAAGACGATGAATTTTAAAGTTTACGCTGGGTCGTGACATTTTTAAAATAAATTAGATCTTGGAAGGTTTGGGGAAATTATATATATTCCTGGAAGTATATATATATTTCAGTGTTCAAATGTGTATAGGATGCATACTTAATGCCTTTTGAGGTCTTGATTTAATCCACATTATCTTTTTGTTGATACTTTAAAACTCTTAGCATATCATAGTTAGATTTAGATGTGTAGAATTGCTTCTCTATTTAATATTAATAAAGTGTTCAAAACTCCTTCACGCACAATGATATATATATATACATACATAGAAGAGAACATATGGAAGTGGCAAAGGGTCATGGGTCTACTAATATCAAAATAAACCTCCTACTGTCTGCCTAACTACGTTAAAAAAACGGTCCTACGTTAATTAAAAAAAACATAAAATATTTGTATATTTTCGAATTTTCAAATCAATCATTGACCAATTCTTAACATTTTCTTATTACTACTAGTATATAACTAATTGTTACTCTTAATGATTTATAACTGCAAAACATGTTCTCTTATTTCACAGCTTCAATTGTTCAACATTTCAAGCTAAAAACATATTAGCCACTTGAATGACCCTATCGATAACTCTGTTACTTCCTTTCTCACGTGACAAACCTAATATATTCGTTTATAGGTAGAATTAGAATAAAAGATAGTTTTTTGCTATTAAGAGCGAATACTTCTTAACATTACTCACGTAGTTGTTGTTGCTAATGCAAACTCATTGGCAAAGACCAGATCAAAGCCCATGATATCCATCATGGAAAACGACCAAGTTGTACACCTGTCGTTCCCCATAGTTTTCAGCGCCATTCAGGTATGATTTGGCTCGTTTGCACACTAATTTTGTGGCCGCGGTAGACGAGTGGTATAGGTATCGGATCGTGGTTTGCCTTGTCACTTCGAGCCCAGCACCACTAAAGACCCGCCGTGTAGGGCAGCGATGCACGTTAAATCTGTCGAGAGCTGAAACGTCCTCCCGTTGGTGTGGTATGGTAGTTAGGAGAGGTGGGTGCCAGCTCAGGTGTCGTCCACGTCACTTCACCAAGGTTCAAAATTACATGATCCGTCACCAAAAGCCCTCGTGTAGCTGAACAGTGTGCGACGTTAATATCCGATCAATCAATCGATGCACACTAATTTTGAGGAGGAACATTTTTGGGGTGGTCAGGGGCCTCCCACCTTTTTCCCCAACCTCACGAGAGGACTTGAGGTTCGACGGCTATTTAGAGATTTAGAGCAGGGGTGTCCATACCAAATGACCTTGCGGGTAACTTCGGAAAAACATTATAATCTCGGGGGTGCACATAAAAATATGTACCTTTATATCATATTTGGAAACAAAAAACATTTTTTTTTAGTTAAAATTGAAAACTGAATGAATTATTATTGTTTTTCGTTATTTTTCGTGTATACAGACGTAGATAATATAATAATGTTTATATAATATGCAATAATCACAAAAAAAATGTTTTAAATATTACAGTTGTCATTTGCTTGAAAATTACGGTGTTCCTATTGTATTGATCTTTCGTTACTCATTGTTGAAATTTGATAGTGTTGTCATTCACTAACGATTAAGTATACATTGTTCTTTATCTTTACCGTCCTGAATATATTTTTTTTTAAATTTAAGGTATCCGACTACGTTCGGAACCGTGATTTTCAAAAGCGCATAAATGGATAATTTTCATGATATTTAGTGTCACTTAGATTAAAATATATGCATAAAATTGTTTTAAGGACATTTTGACAAAAATAAATTATTTAAGTACAATATTTTGGCAAAAAATTAACTTAGAATAATGTTTCTTCAAAATGTTCTCCTTTTGTGAAAATGATTCTATTAGAATAATATTTTGCCTGTATATATCTCAGACCTCTCTAGAGAGACTCAAGTAGAATTTTTGAAAAATATAACTTAGAAGTGGGTTTATTCATATTTTAAGACAACAGAGGGGAGCAATTTTAAGAAAAAAACGCGAATAAGTATTTCAATTGGAGGTAACTCTGAAAATAATGTGAATTTTTCAAAAATTCTAGTTGAGTCTCTCTAGAGAGGTCTGAGTTATATACTGGCAAAATATTATTATAAAAGATACCTTTTTCACAAAAGGAAAACATTAGGAAAAAAGATTATTCTAAGTTAATTTTTTGCCAAAATATTCTATTTAAATGAATTATTTTTGTCAAAATGTCCTTAAAACAATTTTATGCATGTATTCTAATCTGAGTAACACTAAATATTATTAAAATTATCCATTTATGTGCTTTTTTAAACTTGTGGTTCCGAAGATAGTCGGATGCCTTAAAAAACATTTCTGGCTTCCTCTTGCTTTTTGGGCACTCCAAACAGAAAAGGAAAACGAGAAATGAAAGTCGCACACACATAGAATCATGTTCCATCCGTAGTAAGAGATATGTATAATGCAATTCGAAAATATTTAAAAAATTAGTCTATTCTATATTAAAATCAAATATAACTGTTTGATAAAATATAAATCTAATTTAATTTAAAGAACATTTTCAAACAAGAACAGGTAACAGGAAAATACATAGTATATATATATATGTGTGTGTGTGTTTGTGTTTGTGTGTGTGTGTACATGTACGTATATGTAAACATATATATACACTGCTGGACAATTGCTAAGGACGGATAACACTATCATCCACAGCAACCACAAAATGAAAGGAAGCAAAATGTGGAAAAATAGAATAAGTGCGGGATATTAGTAAGAAGAAGTATGAGTATGCAACTATTTTTTCCACGTCTGTTCATCACGTGATAGCGTTCATAAGAGCTCTAAAGGTTTTGACGCGTGTGGACAGTTGTTGTTTCAAGTCAAAGTTTTACAGGAAATATTTAATAGACGACCTTAAAATTTTTGGCATGTCTTCCCGACATCACATAGATGATTTTATGCATGGCCGAATTATTGGAAAGATAGAAGAAGGGCGAAAAATAACAGATGTTGCCAGGGAGTTCGACATCGCTCACAGCGTTGTTTCACGGCTGTGGAAGTCAATTAAAACTACTGGAATGTGTAGTAGACGGCACGGGGAAGGTCGTGTTAGAAGTACGACGCCTGCAGAAAACAGATATATCGTCCTATCAGCAAAAGAAAACAGGCGCACCACAGCTCAGCAGGTGGCATATCAGTTTCTTGCGGCCTCAGGAAAGCAGATCTCCCGAAAAACTGTTGCCAGACGTTTGAGGGGAGGATGACTATACGCACGCAGACCTGTTGTGTGTGTCCCATTGACCAGACAGCACCGTACTGCCCGTTTGCAATGGTGTCATGAGCATCACAATTGGACTGAACAGGACTGGGCATGCGTACTATTCTCAGATGAGAGTAGGTTCAGTCTGTCATCGGATTGTAGACGCCAACTGATCTGGCGCAAGAATGGTACTGCTTATCGTCCAGAAAATATCCAGGAAAAGGACCGATATCCGACATGCAGTATCATGGTGTGGGCCGGCATCATGATCAATGGCCGCACGCGCCTACATGAGGTTGCGAATGGGACTATGACGGGCCAACGATACATTGATGGAGTTCTACTTCCTCATGTTCGTCTTTTCCGTGGTGCTGTCGGATGATAAATTTGTTTTTATGGACGACAACGCAACATGTCATCGAACACTCGCTGTTCAGGATTGTCTAGACAGCGAGGGTATTCAACGTCTCGTATGGCCAGCGCGTTCTCCAGATCTAAACCCCATTGAAAATGTGTGGGATGCTTTGGGGAGGCAAGTTGCTGGTCGAAACTATCCTCCGACAAACAAGAACACCCTCATCCGTGCACTCACAGAGGAATGGGATAAATTGCCTCAACAGCTGCTGGATAATGTTGTGCAAAGTATGGTACGACGTGTGGAATGTTGCATCACACTCCACGGTGGACATATCCCGTACTGATACCTTTCTTTAAGGTGCCTAAAACCATGATTTTTTCAAAAACTGGCAAATTTTTTTATGACTTTATTTTATAGACCATTTTATTAACTTAATAACAATACCAAGTACTTAATTTTCCCTCAACAGATCAAAAATACAACATTTTTAAAAGCAAATGCCATCTTTACACAAGATGTTAAAATGCGTTTTACGAAAGCTTTTGAAAAGTTCAAACCAGCGATTGAAAAAGTTTTGAAAACAATTTGCTGAAATTTTATTCTTATGTTCTGCATAACAGTAGAAGTGTTTTGATCTTCAGATTTATCAATTGTTTTATTTCAAAATTTACAGTTCTTCATGAATATAGTCAATGTTTTTTTAAGCAATGTATAATGACTTAGATAAAATGCAATTTGTTATCCGTCCTTCAAACAGGAATAACAAAGTAACACATCAAAATTGAAAAATTGAGAATTTGTTCATAAAATCTTTGTACATATTTATGCATTTTTACTACATTTTCATAATAATAATATTTTTTCTTTTAGAATCGCGCTTAAAATATACTAAATAAATATAAAAATCACAAAAAAGATCTCCATATCTCCTTTTTTCAAAAAAGTTGTCGCATGCAGTCGGATACCTTAAGGTGCCGCTGACTTTTAGATGCATTGTTCCATTTCTCCGTACAGAGATCAAATGAACATTTTTTTTCAGATGTTTCACAGCTTTTGTACTTCCCAGAACAATAAATATACTTTATTCTAATGTCCGAATAGTGTGGCAACTATATTTTATCCTACTAGGCCTCATGTCTCGCTTAATGTTATGCTACATAAATCCGTCCTTAGCGATTGTCCAGCAGTGTATTATATGTATGCATATACGTTGTTATTGAATCACGCAAGGATTTGCGAGTAAATAAGCCTATTTAAAGGTGGAGCGAGCGCTGACGAAGGATAACGCATACTCGAAAAGGCTTAGCTGGTGACTCCTCGCCGAGATGTTGTCTTTTGTACCACTCGATTGCGGGCCAAAAGGGCGATTTTATGCGATTGAAGCGAAATAAAGACGTTGTTATTGAGATGATGCCCTTCTCATTTTACCAGCAGGCCTGGGGCCTGACATATATATATATATATATATATATATATATATATATATATAAATATTTATATATATTAAAATATAAATTTCCCTTAAAATAAAAAATGAAAAACTTTAAAAAAAAAATCTGATGCTTAAATTTTTTTTTAAAAAAAGTTAAAGGGTTGCGTGTTGGACACCCCTGATTTAGAGTATCAATTGCCGCAAGGGCACTCTACATTTAAAAACATCCATACCTTCTCCGGGATTCGAATCAAGGACCTACGACAGAGCGTCATTAACCACTATACCAGATGGGCAACAACACTACTGATATAAGGGGCGAACCGTACACCCCAGCAATCCCCGTATCACGGGGGAGGGGGGAGCAGGGGGGCTCAAAGCCTGACTGTCACCAAATGCCTACCCTTTGTAAACTCCAACTTGGGGGTCCAAAACCTTACTTTGCCGGGGACCCAAATGTTTTCCTTTACGCCACTGACTCATACAATATGTAAAACATCGCTTATCTTGTTAAAAGGCTTATATAGGTTCTATTAAGTTCATTTAATTTTTCTTTTTATCGAATGTTATAAATTAATAACGTAAATCCGAATAAAAAATTTAGAAATATGAATTTTTCCCATAAATACATTCAGTTGATGTATGAAATGACATAAAACATTCAGCACAGATAAGGAATTGTTATTCAGAAAAAAATGAACTATATAAACATTATGGACATGTAAAACACTAGCATAAAAAACTTGAACATTCTACAGAACTTAATAGAAATCTGTGTATAAGTGGTATTAAAAAGTACATGGAAGATTAATGACTCTGTTATGATGCCACTGTCTGAAAAGTAGCCTCATAAATATTTACAGACTTTACACGCTTGTGTTTTGAAGAATATTCTCAAATGTTTAAACTAAAAAAAAATAATAATCCTTTTGAATTCAACAATGGAGAAAATATATGCATACTCTTTTAGATGCAATAGCACGAAAGAGTAAAAAAATGGTATACACAGCATTTAAAATGCAAATATATATATATTTCTTTTAAATAAAGTTTTAGAAGCAAAAATAATATTTGTTTATCCTACAAAATTTAAATTTTTTAAAAAAAAGAATGGAATTTTTGCTTATAAAATGCGAAATTTGCATTGAATATTTTTTCGTCAATTGACTAAGCAAACAAAACGTTGTTTTTATGAGGATACTAAAGTAAATATCAAACATAATCAAATATAAATTTTTTTATCTAGTGCAAGGAATAATATTGTCATTTTTTGAGTATTTCTATTTGAATTTGGAAATTCAAGGCATTTATATACTACATTTAAATGAAAGTTGTGCATTAACGGAGAAAAGTAATACATTCATTTGGTTTTCCACACAACATAAATTAAAATCAACCTATGTACACATTTATTTTATCTGAATTTCTACTTCAAATTCATACGGAAATTTTTTATGTAAACTAGTTCAGAAATTGAAAAGTACATAAAAAGTTAATAAGAATCACACACATATATGTATATGTGTGCATCTATATATATATGTATATATTTATATATATTGTGATTGCCAATTTCTATGGAACAGTAATATTTTTTTGAATAATACATGGTAAACATCGATTGCAGATTTAAATAAAACTGAATACTTATCTTGATAATTTGTACGGTTGATAAATAAGGTTGTATTGTAGCTTTAAACCAAAGTACATTTTTACTACATTCAATACATTAATATTGTATACGGGGTGGGTGTGGTGAAATATATGATTTTAAATTGGGTTGCAAGTCGGTGAATCACTAACTTCGCTTGATTTTTAAGCTTGAATTTACAGTTAACTTGATTATAAAGCTGTTAATGTTAACTAACATACTTGCATCAGAACGTATGGCACATGATTATATATTTCTTACAACCCAGATAAAGCCTGTTATCCGGTTTCAGTAAACATGTAAACCGAGAAGCTGATTTTTTAATCATCGGGTAATAAATATTACGATTGAAATCCGTCATCAATAAAATACGTTGCCAATACAACGTAAAAAAACTGTATAAAAATTATATTTTACACCAATACGAACCGGCCACTAAAATAACATTCCTTCAATGTACGAATTATGATTTAAATGCTTTCAAGAAGCAAGTAACGCCTAATAATTTCCAAGGGACAACATCTGACTTGAAAGACCCTGCAACTACTCTCACAACCAGAATTATTAGTTGAACACTCGTTTTTTATAACGAGGGTCGATTTAGTACTTCCACTTCCCCAAGCGATGTTTCCTCCAACCGCCCGGCGTGCAAATACGGTGGCTGTATAAATATTTTATGCTCGAGCGTCACGAAGAAATGAAGCGATTCTTCCTCCCGCAAGTTAGCAGAAGCGACATTAACTCATGGTCGTAATGAAAATCTCCTTCTTTATGTAATGTGAGGGGCATTCAGTTATTTCGCGAGGGTTTCTCATTCTGCGTAAGAAAAGGACTCTCTGTATTAGCATACAATTTGCGATTCAGATCAAATATAAAATGTGTTTACAGAGCGTACTGGCTCCTCTTTTGCTCCCACTAAGATGTTGCAGTTTGGAACGATATAATTAATAAAGTTTTGATATTTTACTTTATCTGATATGGTAAGAAAACACTCGAGTGGAATTGAATTCCATTCTAGTTGAATCAATGATAAATTGTAAGAAAATAATGATGCTTAGAAGTTAAGTTTCTAGGATGAAAATGTAATACACACACATACTCATACGTATTTTGCAGTACCCCCATAATATTCATTTTCGTAACAATAAGTGGACTAAAAATATATATAAAGTATGTCCTATGTTAAATAAACTTGTGGTTGCTTATTGAGTGCATCTTGAGACACTTAAACATAGATGCTTTTAATTATATACATTGAGTGATCAAATTATTATGACCACACCTATAAAAATTAATGCTTCACTTCCCACCTCCCCTAATACTCCATGAATTCTAGGCGTGGACGCTATGAGATGTTGTTAGGTAGTATAAGGAATGTAAGAGAGATCATGTCCGATGTATTGTACATTCCAATGCCTTTAAAATTGGATGGTAGTTAATACAACAGCCCGATGCTCTGCTTGATATCATCAAACATCTAATTTGGATTGAAATATGGTGATTGTGTGCAGGTCAACTAAGCAAGGTGAAGTCTCTGTAGTGCTTTTTGTACCAGTTACGTACGATGTCTTCTTTATGACCGGAAGCATTACCCTATTGTATGTATTTATAACTGGCAATGTACATCATTTACATAAGATGTACTTAATCTGCGATAACACTTGAATACTCTTGGGCATTCGGATGTTCTTTTAAATGAATCAGATGATACATACAATATCAAGAAGATATCCCCCAAACCGTAATATTGCCTCCACGTTCTTCAAGAGTTTTGGCAATGAAGATGAGATTTTATACTTTCATTTTGTTTTCTCCATATTCGCACCCTGCCATCTGCACGGAGTATTCTAAAATGTGATTCATCGGATCCTTTGCGAGCTTAAGACCACTGCTCTTTTTCAAGAACATCGGTTGAGACTTTAGAACAGATCGTCCGCTATTATAACCTATACGATGTATTACGCGGCGAATAGTTCGTTCAGAGACTTCGCAGTTGCATTTTGATTAAACTTCTGCGCAATTTGATGTAGGGTTGTTCTTCTGTTAAACTGGACGAGAGATTCGCATTTCTTTCGAACTTTCAGCAGACTCTGGTGACCCCAAGTGTGACGTTGAGACCTGGTTTTCTGCTTAATAATCCACTCTGAAAATATTGGTTGCTGCTGATCTTGAACACTTCACAAGTGCTCTGATACTGGTTTTTACGTTTCGAAGACCTTCAAATATCCCTAGTTCGATCTCAGTTAAATCGCGTTTTTTCGCCATTTCTCAGCAAGCAATACATTGTAATTAATGCTTCACTGTTTCTACATTCCCTATTAAACCCTAAAGTTCCGAGAACGTGTGTACACTTCCTGTTTAGCACAGGTGCGTTTAGTGTCCCGGTTGTGTATACTCGTTCTTTCAAAGGATGACTTTTGCATTGCTTAAGTTTGCTACTCTTCAGCATTGTTTGTCGAACATCAGCTCGACTGTTTGCAGAGCATTGCTGCTCTGTCTAAAACTAGTTCCACGACTTTGTAATACAATCCAACTACATTGACAACGTTTGTAAAAAATTAATGTTTTTCGGTGGAGAGGTGGGGAAGGAATTTGAAAAGGTATATTCCACGAACAGCGAAATTCACAGCTAAACAGTTTTTCTTGTTTTTTTCGTTTGAATGTGCCCTATTCTAACCTTAGTTTGCTCTTATTTTTGCATAACGTGTGTAATAGTGTGTTTATGCAAGGAAAAACATTCGCATTAAATCTCGCTATCAATACACTGAATGTGATGCTGTTTATGTGGCCAAACCTGTTTCAGAATATATCACACAATAGATAAGTTATGGTTTTTTGTTATTAATACTATTATGTTGTAGCTCTAGACATTAAATTTTGTACTTTCATTCTCTTATTTTATACTTTTTTTTTCTTTTTTAAAGTGAAAGTAAACAATTTTTAGGATGAAAAATACACCTCTTCTTTTATCCCAATAAATTTTATCCCAATAAAATTTTATCCCAATAAATTTTTTATCCCAATAAAATTGTCAAAATAGCCTATGTAATAAATGATATGGAAAGGGAAAATAGTTATGCCAAAAATTGACGAACGTGTACACAGATCCAGTAATCTATTACTTAAAATTTCATTGATTGTATTAAACCACTAGTATTTTTGACAGATATCATTAGAATATTCTAAATGCATTTTGCAAAAGAAAAATCATCTTCTGGCATTAATTTTGGCAGAAAGTGACGCAACATTCCGAACTTCACAAAACTTTTCTCTCCTCTTCATCTTAATAAGCGCATCTAACAAACTCTGGAAGCAAGCCTTCCTAATTACGCATTAAACGAGCACGTCGGTCAAATAGGGAAATAATTAGTTCGCATCCTCCGTCAACGGCATTATTAAGCAGGCCACTTTTCAAGAATTTACGCCTGAGGACTGGCTGACAATCCCCGAATCAGAGATGTAGTCTCGTTCCCAGAACTCAAATAGTATTTAAATTATCTAATATATTATCGCGTAATTTCCATTCGAAACCGAAAATGCCACTTACCTTAAGGCTGATGGTGTGTTCTAGTGTAGAGCACGAGAAATGACTTTTAGAAGTGTTTTGATAATGATAAATTAATGAAAGAATAATAATGACGTAATGATATCAAATTAGTTTTGTTTTGGTGATGTTTATGACGTGATAGATGTTCCCTTTGTATAAGCGCAGACATGCATTATGTTGTCTTAAGCGTAAAAAAAACTCGATACAATCATTTGAAGTAATAGTCTTTTCAAATATTAACACAATTTATTACTTACATTTTGCCTCAAATACTTATCCCACAAAAACTGCTACCATATTTGTTGTATTTGCTACTTATATACATACTGGGACATATTTCAACCAGGAGATTGCATTATATTTACATAGTTTAATAAGCTGTTATTTATTCATTTTTATAAAATAATAACAAAATAATATTAAATAAAAATACAAATTTAGCCCCAGGGAGCTCAAAATATGTTGTTTTCTCAACACTACAAAGACTGAAATTTAGTATAGACCTGTATTGCCCCAAAAACAGTCAAAATGACTGCATTGTCAAAGAAGGATTAATGTGTAAAGAAATATGGTTAAAAAATTAAATTTTAACAATTTTTATATTATTTACAGTCATATAACAAGTTATTAGTAAATATTATCAAGAACAAAAGAATTCACTTCACTTGGAAAAAATATATTCAAAAAAATTCTGAGAAATTCTGAATCATATATGTAACTGTTTTTCTAATTGAAATTAAAAAGCAGTCAAAATGACTTCTTTGGGCAATCTAGTGTTAAGTAAAAAAAAATCCAATGCTTGTGCTTCAGGCTGTCTTTGCTTAATGTTGAAGAATAGGAACCAAATTTGGAATATTTTTTTCAGATATAAAAAAGCATCAACATGGGCATTATATTGATACTGACACTGTGCTCGGTGCCAGGATCTGATAAAGTAGTTAGTGACGCTGACTGTGGAGACGTAGGGGTTTGGTTCGAATCCCGGAGGAGGCGTGAATGTTTGTAAATGTATTGTGCCTTTGCGGCAGGGGGGTACTCTAGATAGCCGTCGAGCAGCCAGTCCTTTCGTCAGGTTGGTGGAAGGAGAAGAGAGGTAGGAGGTCTCTGACTAAGCACAGGAAATTCTTCCACAAAATTGGGGTGGAACCGAGAAGTTCAACCTGTCTCAAGCACTTGCAACTTTCCTGACAGCAAGTGAGTTGGGTGGGAGCACTTAGTTCTTTTGAAATTTCGTCCCTTTTCATGAGATTTTAGATGACTTTAAAAATGCTTTTAAACTGCTCTTTTTAGAAAACTGACATTGAGTGATAGAATATAATTATGTTAGATTTATAAAATACAGAAAATAATTATATATATATATATACACTAGCCGTTACCCACCCGCTTCACTGGGTATTTCACGATGTTGTATAAATATGTACTGTTTACATATGTATAAATTATTGATATCTAGCATTAAGGATTCAATTGTATTGAAAAATATATTTTTAGCTGTAACTCTCACCTCTTGATATATTTATAATTTCTAACAATATCTAAAGTAGAAGGATTTTTTGAGCTCACTTAACCCAATAATCAATATTTCCGTAAAAGCAACTTTCAGTGGATCTCTACTCAGTAAAATAAACATGCGTGCTAAATTTCAAAACTAAATCTAATAGAGCAAAAACGGAATTTTTATCTTCAATGCACACCGTAATCCCGTTCAGAGACTTTTTAGCTGGTTTCAATTCAACAAAAGAAACATGCAAACCAAATTTTATTATTATAGTCTTTGTAGTTCGAAAACGGAAATTTTGTATATCAAAACACCCCAGTAAATTCCTCCGCTTCACACTGGAGTTGATTTCTGTAAAATATATTCTTAGGGGAACTCAATTCAACTAAAGAATTGTATTTAACAAAATTCAAGTAAATGGGTTACAAAAACAGGAATTTTTGTATAGCTCTTTTTGACCCCTCACAACCACCCTCCTTAGGGACCGCCTTTCGCAAAACTCTTTGATAGAATAACTGTATTCCATGAACGGAACATACCTTCTAATTTTCAAGCAGGTGGGTCTAATAGTTTAAAATCGGAAATTTTTATCTATTACGTCCCTTACTACCCCATTGACCATTTGGGGTCAATTTTCCCTAAACCTATTTTGTAGCGAATCTCTACTTCATGAAAGGAATCTGCTTATTAGATTTTTCAAGATTTTACGTCTAATGGTTTAAAAATGGAATTAATTATCTATAACGCCTCTTAAGTCCCTGCAATGCCACTTGGAGCACGATTTTCGTAAAAATCTATCCTAGAGGATGTCTACTGCACAAAAGGAATATGCGTACGAAATTTCAGGTCTGTAGGTTTAATAGTTCCGGAGATATTGTGATGAGTATAAGTGAGTCGCTTTTCTCTGTTATATATATAGATAAATTATTGATATCTAAGTCCTAGAATTAAGAATTCATTTATACTGTAAAATAAACTTATACTTGTAATTCTCCTCTCTTGATATAAAAAAGAGAGAACTAATATTTTTTAAAAATCTCTAAAATTGGAATAGAATAACTTTTTGCGCTCTCGTAACTTAATTAACAAGTGGATTTCCGCAAAATCAATTTTCAGTGGATCCCTACTCCGTAAAATAAACATAATTGACAAATTTCAAGTCCAAACCTATTCAGAAACTGAATTTTTATTATCAATACTTCCCGAAACCAAGTTGAGAGTCGATTTTCAAAAGAACCGTTCTTAGCGGATTTCAATTCAGCAAAAGAAACGTGCAAACCACGTTTCATTATTGTAGTCCTAATAGTCCGAAAAGGGGAATTTTTTTAGTCAATTTCGCCCCCGTAACACCCTCTCATTCCAGGAGTCCATTTCCGTAAAATCCTTTTTTATTGGAGATCTATGCAACAGAAGAAACATGCTTAACAAATTTCAAGTATGTGGGCCAACTATTCAAAAATCAAAATTTTTCTCTAGAACACTCCTTAGAACTCGATTTTCGCAAAACTCTTTGTTAGAAGAACTCTATCACATGAAAGGAGCATGCTTACCAATTTTCAAGCAGGTAGAGCTATTATTTTAAAAATGAAAATATTTATCTATTACACCCCTTTTAATCCCCCAAAATGCACCTGGGGGATTTTGGTGAAACCTATTTTGTAGCGCTTCTCTACTCTGTGAAAGGAATCTGTTCGCCAAAATTCAAGACCGTACGTGTAATGGATTAAACATGGAAATAATTACTTATACCTCCCATAAAGCCCCTGCAACGACAGTTAGGGAGCTATTTTCACAAAACCCACATCGTACACTGGATCTCTAATCTATGAATGGAACCTGCTTAGTAAATTTTAAGGTTTTACGTCTAATAGTTTTACGTACCTATAATAGTTTAAAAAACGAAGATAAGCAAATTTAAAGACTGTACGTCAAATAACTTAAAAACGGAAATGATTATTTATAACGCTCCTTTTTTAAGCCGTGCAACTCCAATTGGAGGTTTATTTTTGTAAAATATAATTTGTAGAGGACCTCTACTCCAGGAAATGAATCTCCTTACCAAAATTAGAGACTATTCATCTAACAGTTTAAAAATGGAAATGATTATCTATAATGCCACTTAAGTCCCCGCAACGTCACACTTGGGTTTCGATTTTCATAAAACTCATTTCCTGGTGAATCTCTATTCTATGAAAGGAATCTGCTTACCAAATTTCAATACTGTACGTCTAATAGTTTAAAACTGGAAATAATTATGTAAAACGCCTCTTAGGCAACCGCAATGCCACTTGGGGGTCAATTTTCTCAAAAATTCATTTTGTAGTGGATCTCTACGCCATGAAAGGTATCTGCGTACCAAATTTCAAGACTGTAAGTCTAATGGTCTAGAAATGGAAATAATTATGTATAACACCTTTTAGGCCCCTGCAGTGCCACTTGGGAGTAGATTTTCTTAAAAACCCTTTTTGTAGGGGATGTCTAATCTATGAAAGGAATCTGCGTACCAGATTTCAAGACTGTATATCTATTAGTTTAATAATAGAACTAATTATCTATAACGCCCCTTAAACCTTTG
Source organism: Trichonephila clavipes (assembly GCA_019973935.1). Lineage (NCBI taxonomy): Eukaryota > Metazoa > Arthropoda > Arachnida > Araneae > Nephilidae > Trichonephila > Trichonephila clavipes. The sequence continues at coordinate 154,793 of BMAU01010986.1, forward strand.
TAACACCCATTGAGGTTTATTGAACCGAATTGTGAATCTAAACAATTCTCGAATCCACTGAATCAGACACAAAAATTTCATCAAAATCCCTCTAGCCGTTTAGGGGGAGTTTAGTCACATACACACGCACAGAAGACTTATATATATATATATATATATATATATATATATATATATATATATATATATATATATATATATACTGCTCAAAATAATTAAACGATATTGTTACACATGTTTGGCAGAAAAAATGCACTTTATTGCGCATTTGTGTACAAAAGGAAAAAAACACAATTTGTGCATATGAGAAAAAAAGAATAAAAAAAGGTGTTTTTTTCAAAGGAAATCATTTTCAGTCGAGGGTATGGTTTCCACGGACGGCTAGCTACACTGAGCACCTTTGAGGCATGGAGTCAATGAGTCTATTAATCACGAGTTGGGGTATTCTGTCCCACTCTTCCAGAAGAGCTCTTTCCAGTTCTTGGAGTGTTTGTGGGGGTGGTTGGTGACCTGCAACTCGTCTTCCTAGAGCGTCCCAAACGCGCTCTATTGGATTCATGCCTGGAGAACTCGCTGGCCATTCCATTCGTACGATTCCTTCCTCGAAAAGGAAATCCTCCACCAGGTTAGCACGATGTGGCCTGCAGTTATCATCCATTAAAATGAAGTCATCTCTGATTGCTGCAGCGTAAGGGACTACAATAGGTCTGAGGATCTCCTCCCTATATAGGCGATCAGTCAGAGGTCCATCTCGAATGATGTAGAGGTCTGTGCGTCCGTCAATGGAGATGCCACCATACACCAACACTCCCCCACCGCCAAATCTGACACTTTCGTGCACGAACGCAGGATTATTCCTACTGCCAAGCTCCCTCCAGATGAAAATACGCCTATTATTCGGATGAACAGAAAAACGGGACTCGTCAGAAAAAAGAACATTTTTCCATTCATTTCTCCTCCAGTTCACATGCTCTGTTGCCCACTCCCTGCGGTCGCGACGATGCCTTGATGTTAGTCTAACACATACCATCGGTCGGCGAGCATACAGATTTACACCATGGAGCTAGTTTCGGACAGTCTGAGTTGAAACCGTGGTGCCAGTAGCCAAGCGAAGGTGTTGTTGGAAAAGAGTAGCATTCATATTTCGGTGTCTCCGAGCCGTTAACACTAAATAACGATTTTCACTGGGTATTGTTGCCCGTCTACGACCTTGTCCTGGTCTTCGGCCTGCACTTCCAGTCTCCAAGAAACGGTTCCAGATCCTTGAAATCACACTTTGTGACACTCCGATGGCTTGCGCTACTTAGGCTTGAGTTTGGCCCCCCTCAAACCTACCTACAACTCTCCAAGCTTGTGAATCGGTTAAATGACTTCGCTGAGACATCGCACTCATCGAAACAAAGCAGTCACTGAATGTGGATCATCCTTGTCTCCATTTCAGTTGAAAGTCACATTTCATTCCTGCCGCTGGAGTGACGTTTTTGATGTCGAACTCAAAATTAGCATACTCCACAGTTCGAAAATCAGAAAAAATTGCATTTATGATTCTCTTCT
>BMAU01010989.1:0-16611 GCA_019973935.1 Trichonephila clavipes
ATTTTCCGAAGAAGTGTTCTAAAATAATCAATCTTAATGAACGTACTTCTATGACTGTGAGAGATAGAATCACGGTAATTGGTGTAGGCAAATCAATTATTTCAAGAATTTAAAGAACATTTTATGATTTCTCCAAAAAGAAAAGGAATATGTGGGCTCAAACGGAAAATTACTTCGAGAACTGATAAAATTCTAATATGAAATAGCAAAATAAGTCAAAGTAAGACAAAGACTATTCGAAGGGATTTATTGGATTATGGCAGTGCTTCTGAAACTGTGGGGCGCCCCCCCTGGGGGCGCGATGACCTTACGAGGGGGGCGCGAGCATATCGAAAATAAAAGATTTAAAAAATAATTAGTTCATTGAAAAGAATTAAAACAAAATACTTTCAGACATAATAAAAATGCACTTTTACTCTGATAAAATTTATAGACGCGCGCGCGCGATATTAAGTCATCAAAAATAAAAACTTCTTCAATACCTAATTAGCTATCTTTCATCCTATAACCAAATAAAAAACTTTTATTTGATTTGCTGTAATCCCGTGATGAGAGTTTTTTATTACGCTTTTTTTTAATCAAACATACTACTCTTTCAGAGAAAAAACAGATCCCAGACCCAGAATCGAAAAAAATTTAGGAGCATAAAAAATTCATCACTCTCATTAATTTTGAAATACTGCACATTATAGATGTAATCTGTTTGACTTTCTAAGTTATTGGTACAGTTAGTTGTGACCCCTCTCTTATGTGTTCTGTGTTGTGCTTTTTTCCATGCAAAATAGTTTTATGACATTTGGAAAACCACGGAGAGCACACACACACACAAGCACATGAAGGATTACTTGGCCAAGACAAATTTTTATAAATATTCTCAACGTATAAAGCATAACGAAAAACGTTTCACACATTTTTTTAGCAGTAGTATGCATATTATCATAATAAATATACTTTTTACCCGGAAGTGGTCGCGCTTGACGCACAGATTACGAAATCGTTAATTCTGGCAAAACTGTTTATTTATTACCGAAGAAAAATTGAAAAGTCCTTGAAAGTAGGTAAATAAACTTTCTCTTAATTAAAGTATGCACTGGAATCATGATTTGTATCGTGTACAGTAAAATAATTGTAAAAAAAAAAGGATTGGGGTGACTCAATAACCCCGAACGTATCGAGTGCGCGCCTGCTCCCGGGTTAAAACATGTTGAAATATTTTTGCTTTAAATATTAAAAAATAATACAATTATTCTTCATCGCTATTTTATATTATTGATCATTATTTAACATCAGTGGCGCACACAAGGGGGACCCCCCCCAAAAGCCTTTGATTTTTTTTCGATTGATTATAATTCTAAGTTTATAGTACGCAAAATTTAGTTAAGTATTTGTTATTAATGATTAATTTTATTAATTAATTCTAATTACTTATACAAAAAATAGTTTTTTACTGTGTCTTGTTCCCGAAAATCGACAAAATCAAAAGGAACCTGATACAAGATTGGCGAACTTTCGACCCCGGACCCCCCTTAAAAAATTCCTGCGTGCACTACTGTTTAACATCAATTATAAATGTTAATTCTGTGAGGCTTAAAATTACAATTCGCTTAAAACTGATTATAATTTGAGCAACGATTTTTAAAAAATCATTTCACGTTTTTGTAAACATTGTCGAGCACTTGGCGTTGCTTCCCTTACAATTCAGCTATTATATCAATAATATTTTATTTTCTTATAAATTAACTCGTGCAAAGAGCGAGCACTTCAGCCGGTATACTTTTAATGTATCAGTGCTGCACAGAATATTTTATAACTAATTAATTAATATTAAATTAGGAACAAGTTTAATAAGTATTAATGACGTCTATGAGCTTGTCTTGGAAAGCAAAGTTTTTATAAGGAATGCTTATGATTAGAAATTGACCCTCTGAGATTTTTTTTTATATTTAGAAGATATCTATATTTTGTCTTCTAAGCAGCTACCGCATTTTGCAATATGTTCAATTTAAAAATTAGAGAAAGGAAAAATAACATAATAATTATCCTATTATTTTATTTATTTATTTATTTTGCTTAAAAGTAGTATACAAAATTTAATACTTATGTTACTAATTTGTATGGTTTATAATTAAGATCGCGTATTGTAGCTTTAGCGTCAAAGTGCATTATTATTGCATTCAGTACATTATTAATGTAAAAGGGGGGCGTGAAAAAAATTGTGATCGAAAAGGGGGGCGCCAGTATTGAAAGTTTGAGAAGCACTGGATTATGGTGTTAAAGTGAGTAACTCAACAGTACCGAAAATGGTACTGGAAGTTAACTGTAAGGTATCAAGAACGTGGAAAAAGTAATTTCTAACTCTGAAAAAATGTTTAGCATGGGAAACAATTACAGATTCTGGACTGTTAGTGACTAGAAGAAGGTCATTCTACGCGATAAATCTCATTTATTTGTGCAGGGATACAAATTAAGTGTAGTTAGATAAAGTGAAGTTGAAACTCTACTGCCAGATCATACACAATATATTACAAAACACCCTTATAAGCAGATGTTTTGGGTTTTTTTCATGAAAAATGGCACTGGGAGCTTAGTTCTTTTTAAAGGCATGATGAAGTATGTCAAATATATAGAAATATTACGCAGTAAAATTGCTCCATCCATGGAAACATTTGATGAAGCATATTATGTTATTTAGCTTTCTGTCGCTATTCGGTATTGGTACAGAATTTAATGCGATAAAATAAAATATAAGTGCTTAATTGGCCCAGTAATTAACTAGACCTAAATCCTATTGAAAATTTATGACATATTGTCAAGAATCATTCAGCTAAGATGAGTGGCGCGATAACAGAACAAATGATAAAAAGTGCTATACAAGTCTGGTTACAGAGCAAAGTTAAGAAAATGTGTACTGCAAGACGAGTTGAATAGGTCATTTCTGCTGTAGGAGGACATACTTCGTACTAATATAGAGATTTTTTGTCTACTTAACAAATGTAATGATCAAAATCTAGGGTTTTTGAAAAAAATCATAATTTACCATTTTTCCCAATTAATTCGAACAGTATAGCAGTTTTAGCCCTTCCATTTTTAAAAAACATCTGTTGTAAACTTCACAAAATGATACATTTTCCCAGGGTACCAAAATATGCTCGAAAGAGTAAAATGCCAATATTAATACTCTTTGTTTATGACACATATATCTTTAAAAAATTCCAATAGAACTTAGATTTCGTTGTGATCTTAATGAAAATATTTTAATCATCATGTAGAGAAATACAAAAAACAGTTTATTAGTTCAATTTTTTTCTGTTTATTTTAATTTGGACAAAGTTTTTGAGATCTCACAATACATTATTATGTTTATACACTCAGGAACATTGAAAATAGCGACCCAAGAAGAAAACATCCGATTGAAATGAAATTTAATACACATAATCACACAGATGAGAGATTCACTTGATCTCAAAAACAAGACAATTAAACGAATACAGGGTGTGCAACGACACAAATACTGGACAACTTCAATAGCACGTTGGACCACCTCCAGCTGCAATACATGCCACCACACGGTCCGGCATTGAGTTGATTAGACACCTTATGTTGCCCTGAGGCTGATGGGCCCACAAATCATGAACAGCCAACTCGAAATCATGTACAGAGTGACACGATGGCATCTGCCGTTTTAACTGATCCCACACGTGCTCTACAGGGGACAAATCGGGGGAGCGGGCCAGCCATGGAAAACTCTGAAAATGACGTAGGAAGTCTTGAGCAACTTTTGCTGTATGCGGACGAACATTATCGTGCTGGAAAAAGGGCCCCAGGGAGACCATTTAGGAAAGGTCCTATATGGGGTCCAAGAATATCATCAAAGTAACGTTGGCCCGTTAAGGTTCTACGCATCACAATTTAAGTGTATCTATCATAGGCTATGCCCCCCAGACCATTACACCAGCTGTGCGGGTAGTGTGACGTAGAACAGTGTGGGGGAATTGTACCACTCACCAGGGCACCTCCACACCCATACACGGTTAGCATTTGTCAAAAACAAACCGGGATTCATCACTGAACACAACCTTTAGCCAATCTGTGACATTCCACATTGATCTGGCTGGGCACCACTGTAGACGCAGTTGCCGATGTTCCGGTGTTATAGGGAGTGCACGGGAAAGACGCTTGGATTTAATTTGTGGAACAATTGCTACGCCTACGACTGCTCGTATCGTTAAACGAGTCACTGTGGTGTCTACATGTGCTTGCCGCACGATCCTTCGATCCCCTCTCCTCGTGGTCTCCCTGGTCACTCCAGACCCGCTTTTCCACGTGTGGGTCCTTCTCATGTCCACTGCTCCCAACAATTTCTAACGGCACACCCCGAACGATCCACCTGGCCAGCAACACGGCGGGTCGACAAGCCTGCAGTTTTCATCTCGATGATCAGGTCTCTCTCAAACTCGCTTAACTGTGAGAAATGTCTTCTAGCACATTTACCTGGCATGTTTCGCTTACTAAAGTCTTCCTACAATCGGCGGGTAATCGCCACGTTTATGAATCTTCGAATTTGCGCTGGCTTATATAGCACCCTCTTCCTGATTGTAGCGCCACCTCGGCGTGTATGAGCATGCGTATTGGCACAAAACTTGGATCATTTGCATATCACATTACGCTGCATTTATTTGCAAAGTTTCACGATTGTACTTAGCTTCCTTCTTGGGTCGCTATTTTCAATGTTCCTGAGTGTATATAGGCACCATTTTTTATATATATAAAAGTTTCTCTTAAATATGTAAACTAGTTTTTGTACATACATAAAACAATACATAAATATAGTGAACCTATTTTTTTAGTAAATTATTAAGTTAGTTTCTTTAAAAAATATATATAACTGTGTGTAGTTTTGAAAATTTCTACTTTTTTCCCTTTTTTCATACATAAAACTTTTTTTTAAATCTGTGTACTTCTTAGACTAAAAAAAATCAATTCACTTTTTGCACAAGGATCCTGTATAGAAGTACGAAAAATCTGAAACCCTAGAGGGCGATAGATTTTTTTTTTTGAAATTTTGTTTAAAGGTAAAAAATTATGTTATGGTGAAAAAGAGGAAAAAACTAAAAGGAGTAATTCTTTCACATATCATACTATTGACTAATACATTTCTGACTATTTTTATATGCTTCACAATAATAGTTTTAACATTCTCTAGAAGTCAAAAGTTATTTTAATTTTAACTTTTTCTTTCCTTTGTTATAGCTGAACACGAACATAATTTTAACAAACCAGTTTTCATTTAGGTGTCTTGTTTATAAAAATATTTTATGACTATAAAAAATATTTTACTTACATATATAAAACAATGAATAAAACAGAGTCATATATTTTTTTAATAAAATCATTGCATAATTTCTCTGAAAAAAGGGTATCACTTTAAAGTTTTGAAAACACCGAAATTTTTAATTGAACTATTTTTTCAAAAGTAAAAAAAGCGCTTTAAAAACAGATAAATATTATTGTTCCTTTCTAGTAAAAACAAATTATTGGTTTACTTAAATTAAACACAAGATGATTTATCTTTTGAAAACTGTCAAAGGACATTTTCACGTCTGTTTACATTTTTTATCAATTTCTTTTTTCATATTAAATGTTTATTTTATCAATGAACATATAAGTGCATTTATTTTTAGATTAAGACAAATATACAGTATTTTTTAGTACGAAAATTGAAAAATCAATTTTTTACTGCGTATGATGTCTTAGTTCTCTTAAACTTATCAGCAATGTACACGCTTCGTCTTTATTTATTTTTATATATGCTGACTACTGCTGTATCGCGTGATTATTTTTTCATTCCGCCAGTTATAAAGAATCTCTTTGGAATTCTCATTACTCATTAAAAAAGTAGAAAGATAAAGTTCTAAGCGCTTCCTTCGAAATCCCTTAGGAAAAGTTCTACGTATAAGAAGCTAAACTTAGAGAGCAAATATTGATTACTTAACCCAATTTTATGCTTCTAATTGAAGAAGCCTCTGCCTTCAAGCTGTGAGAAGAAAAAAAATGTCGTTTCTTGTTAGCCTGTTACATTAGATTGATTCAGCAAGTAAAAATGCTTAATAGGAAACAATAATATAATTAAATTGCCTTTTGTTAACAGTCACTGCTCTAATGCGTTTGTCAGATGCAAGACAATGCACGATTTGGGAGCGTAATACAAAAGAAATTAAATATTCGAATTGACACAGAGTAATTCCTTTTTACTTTTCTTTTCTTTATTTGTCTCTGAAAAGTTAAGCAGTTAATTTACTGAAAAGTTGAAATTTCAAAAACTCTTTATTTGCAGTTTAAACATTATTTCTTTCTTTATGTTTAACCCAGTATCACTCGCGTGAAAAAAGTGACCGAAAGCTCCCACGCCGAGTATATCATTCCCAAGGATTCTTACATTTTGTTTTTATTTAAAAATTTGTATATAAATGTTAAAAAGGTAGAAAAATAGGAAATGCAATTTCTTTATTACGTTTTCCCCACGTAAATGCAGTTTTTTTGTTCTTTTTATAAGGGCATTTATAACATTGTTTATACACTCTTTTAATCTTAGGTTCCGAAGATATTGTGATGACTGAGTGAGTCACTTTTCTTCTTTACGTATATAAATTAAATAAACAGGGGAACAAAATTGAAGTTTGGGAAAAACATTAAATATGTTTTCAGTGATTTTGGTATTATTTAGTGCGCTGATTTCGAAAGTGACTTCCATTTTATCCCAACACGTCAAGATTTTTAATAAAATCGAAATAAATATTTTTGCTAAAAACCTATTTGAAAAGCAATTCCCTCGAGCAATTTAGCTTGGGAAATTCGGCAACTGTAGTTTTTATAATGTTAAATTTATGCAAAAATATTGATTCTGAGTGAGGCAAATTAGTACGTTAACAATTAGATGAAACCCATTGTGTTTTTAGACCTCACAGGTTGTGTTTGATCGTGAGATAAACAAGAAATTTCTTTAAGATTTCTACATAAAGAAAACCACCAACACACAATTAAAATTTGTTTTTATAGAAGTATTTACATAAAATAGATCTGTTGATTAACCCTCTAACCGGATAGCACGGAAAATTCCGTCAGTGTAAAGATGCTTCGAAAATGAACTGCACGGGTGCTTCTGCCTTCAAGTAACGTTTTCAAAAGCGGATTAGCCGCACTTTTCTGAAATCCTTTCCCCCTTTTAAGGGCAGTCGGAAAGGTAAAATTTGATTTTTTTGACAATTTGAGATTTTTACATTTCCACATAGTACAGATTTTAACCTTTCTAAAAATACCTTACTTTAACCTCTAGGGTAAGTAGAAGCCCTAAAAACCTATTTTTAAATAATCGTTGAAACTGGGCCACGCCCATTTGACAAGCGTAAAAGTAAACAAAGTTTTTTTGTTTTGGCTTAAAAGTTGAGCGTCTGGTATAAATCAAAACATTTATCTTTTATTGTATAAATTGAGCCTTTTATTATTTTATTTCCTAACCCATTTGAAACTTCACTGTATTTTTAACGGTCAAATCAGTGTTTGTTTACACTTTCAAAACTGCGTTATAATTTTTTGAACTCGCAAGTATTCTTTAACATTATTAAGCTTAAACTTTCAAAAAAATTGCTATAATATATCGACTTTACCATGCCTAGAGCATCGACTAAAGTATTTAAGAAACGAAGAGGAGTTTTTAATAAAGGAAGATGTAATAAAAGTAATGATGGTTGTGGTGAAAGCAATTCTACTGTTCCAAAGAACTCTGCTGATGAAAAAAATTGTGCTGATGGTGCAAAGCTTTGTACTAATGAAACTGAATCATCTGCCAGTGAGAGAAAAATTGTAAACATGGATATTTCATATTCGGATGAGGCTTTTTCTGGTTTCAGAAATGTTATTGTGGACATTAACCTTTTAGCTTGTGTGTTTTTTGAAGCTGAAAATGTATAAAGTGTGAAAAAAAAACAGGACTCAGGTTGCACCTCAGTGAAAGTAACTGTGGTGAAGCTGTGAAGTTTCACTTAAAATGTCATTCTTGTAAAATATAACTATACTTTTTAACTCCAAGAAATGCGATAGTTCTGAGAATTACGAACTGAATACCCGGCTAGGTGTATGCTATGCGATGCATAGGTAAAGGTGCTGAGTCTGCTAGGATGTTTTGCGGTATCATGAATCTTCCCCCGCCACCCACAAAATTCTCAAAGTACAACCACATTTACTGCAGGCAACAAGAGAAACCTGTGAACACAGTATGGCAGAAGCTGTTCATGAAGCCGTTGATGAAATGATGGAAAAGGGGATCCTTGCTGTTGCTGTTGATGGTAGCTGGCAGAAGTGTGGTTTTCTTCGAAGAATGGCTTGGTGACAGTCACAAGTGTTGATACCGGCAAAGTTATAAATGTCGAAGTTTTTTCAAAACATTGTATTTGTCCGAACAAAACCAAGCATCTTCAAAATTGTAAGAGAAATTTTGAAGGCTACAGCGGTAAGATGGAAGTAGCTGGAGCTCTATCCATTTTTCAGCGTTTCCAGTCTCTCTACAATGTTCGGTACACAAAATATTTAGGAGATGGGGACTCCAAGGCTTTTACTTGTATTGTCGAGAACAAAGTATATGGTGACCATTGCTCTGTCGAGAAATTAGAATGCATAGGTCATGTTATGAAAGAATGGGACACGTCTTCGACGCTTGAAAACTAAGATGAGAGTTCAAAACTTTCTGACGGAAAGCCTTTATGCGGAAGAAATAGATTGACAGAGGCAGAAATCGACCGTCTGCAAGCATATTATGGTCTAGCTATCCGCAGAAATTTTCTAGCGTGAAGGACATGCAACAAGCCATATGGGCAATATTTTTACACAAGCTATCAACCGATGAAAAACCTCAGCATGGATTTTGTCCCTCTGATACTGATACGTGGTGCAAATTTAAAAGGCAGAATTGCTTGGGAGACTTATCATCACAAAAAAATAGTTTACCTGTGGATGTTGTGGAGGCCATGCGACCTGTTTTTAGGGATTTAGCTAATCCAGAATTGCTAAAAAGTGTTTACATGGAGGTACGCAAAATCCTAACGAAAGTGTAAATAATGTAATATGGTCTCGTGTACCGAAGAAAACATTTGTACAATTAGAAGTTTTGTCACTGGGTACATATGATGCAGTTTCCTCATTTAATATGGGGAATGTATCAAAACTAGAAATTTTGAGAAAAATGTGTATCGAGCCTGGTGATTACACGGTGCAGGCGATGGAATGCCTCGACAAATAGAGGCTGTTACGAGCAAAATACTCTTGTTTACAAAAAACAAAGGAAGTTAGGAAGGAAAAAAGACTTAAAAGGAAGAAAGAAGATGATGAGCTACTAAAAATGCTGATGATTTAGAATATGGAGCTGGAATGTTTTAACTAAAAAGTAATACGTTAAAATCAATTTTTCTCAAAATGTCAATTTTTGATGTTCGATGTTCCTTTTCTTAGAAACTACTGTTCACAGGTATGTAAATTTTTATGATATATTTATAATGATGGCTAATATATACTAAAATGAGCTTTTTAAAAAAACCCCAAAATTTATTTTTTACAAATTTTTTTATGTGAAAACGGGTTAACGTAAAACTATGTTTGATAAATATTTTTTATAAATTATGAAAAAATTCAAAATTAGCTAAAAGCTCATTTGAGTATAATGAAAAATGTGTATTTTAATTATATGAAAAATTTCAAGCATGTACATATAACAGATTTTGAGAAAATGTACCTCTCGAAAAACAGCCAATTTAACATTGTCGGTAGAGAGGTTTCCGACTGCCCTTAAGGTTTAACATCTTGAAAGATAATGAGGGACGGAGGAAGCAACACAGCAGGACACTGATAGGAAGTTTTATGGCTCTCAGGGAACCCCGTGTTTTGAACCTGGGGCAATCGTAAAAATCGGGGAGAAATTTCTTTAGAACCCAAGAAGTGTTTATTTGTTACCTGGTTTTTTTAAAGTTTTGAAAAGTCCCAACGCATAAGTAAAATATGTCACAATTCCCTTTTGGTTTCATATTAATTTGAATCTGTAAACAAGTTGGGGCGTGTCAGTGTAATCTGCTATTTTATATAGTTAGACAAATTATATTTTTATAAGTATATTCTTTTTCGCTTCATTTTCTTATTTTAATCAAAGCTTTCAGTTTTGAAACATGATTATTTTATTATAAGATACCGAAAAAAATTAATAAAACACCAAACTCTTTAAAATTTGAAACCTTTTCAAATTTCCAACCACTAAAAATGAATAAATTTAAACTTCATCAAATCATTTGAAACATTTTCTTACACTTTGATAAAATAAAGAACAGAAAAAAAAAACTAATTAAGATTTATTAGTTTTTTTTTTTTTAGATTTCAAAGCCCAAGTGTTCAGGAAAGTTTAAGTACAGTGCCTAGTTATATATTGTTAAAATACACTGAATTATATTTGAATTTTAAGTGCTTGAACTTCAGTTTCAATCAAAGACAACATGAATGAAGATTTTCACACATATTTTTTATAGCTTGAATGTTTGAATAAATGGTAATCAAAAATAGATGGAAACATTTACAGTAGACATTTATGCATATAAATAAACATAATCAATTTTAAATTCTAGCTATTACAAAACATTCGAATTATTGTTCAAAAAATATCTATTTATACAAAATACCTCAACATTTATCTTTTTTAAAGGCTAACTGAATAAGTAATTAATATCTGGATATTTTTTTTAAATCTCGACCGTATAAAAGCTAGAAATTTTATGTTAGAAATTCCATTTGAAATTTCGAAAAAAAAATGCATCGCGCAGTTAAAAATTATTTTACCATAAGTTTTAGCAATTGTTTGAGTATAATAAAATTTCAAATTTTATTATATAGCTTCTTTGGCATCTTTTAATATATTTCGAAGATTTCATACAATTCAGTTGAAAACTGCATGCTAAGAGCAAAAAAAAATATACTAAAAAAAAAAAATGATGAATATAAAATTACAATAAATTCTTACATAGAAGCAAAACTGAGAAGCTAAAGCGTAGGAATGAAAATTTTGAGTATATCTGAAGTAGTTTTCGAAAAAAAAAAAATTTATTTTTTAAAGTTCAGAAGATTTGTGTGCGCTACGTTATACTTAATATTAATTAAATGGTTAAAATAATATATGTTAATATTAGTCATGTAATCGTTTGATGACACATTCATATACTAATAAAAATCATCATGGTCATTGATGCGAATGTCAAGAATTTTATGTAATTTTAAATTCAGGACATTAAGATATTGATGTAAAACGACCATCTAAAAATACATGAAAAATGCAGTCTGCTGTAAAATGATCTTGACAAACAAAATCCGGCATTTTCACTTACTATGGCAGAGCCGGCTTAGTCAGGGGCGATCTGGAAAAACAGAGAGAACTGCGGTTTTGATGGATGCCGCTCTAGCTTTTAAAGTTCCCAGGAAAATTATATATATATAAATTACAAATGCAAAAATAAATCTTGTAATTTTCCATACATTTTTATAACAACGAATTGTGGAATTGGCTTCCAATACATTGTTGTGTTTGACAATATGTAAGGTAACTAACCCTACTTTAGATAGATTTGTACTACTTTTTCGTAACCGTATTCCTTTTAAAATTAATTCGTGCAGCCGAAATACACCTTTTGCACCCTTAAAAAGTTATGTAAACTATAATGTTTAATTTTATTTTTTGCAACTTGTGAAATATTCATAATTAACCATTTCCGTCTAAACAGTTTACATGAAAAAAAGTTTGACTCCCTCATTCATTAGGGATTTATATAAGATTCTAACATTAAATTTTATTTCTCACCGAATAGGATCGAGTGGTAGTGTATAGTGCTTCCACACCACAGGTCTGGGGGTCTATTAACGGGCTGCGCAAGGTCGACTCTGCCTTTCATTCCCGCTACATTGGGTCGATAAATGAGTACCAAGCTTGCTTCGAGTCTTAAACACTTATGGTCTCTCTTCAGACGGACCACCAAATCGGGACATCTGTTCATGCACCTCAGCGTCCAATGGTCACGTGTATTATGATGGGCACAGTAGTTCCTGGCACTTATGGATTTTTGTGCCACTGAGTTTGAGTCTTAAGGGGTCACTTCACGCAGCATTTTCCCTATCTCCGTAATGTTAAAAATGACCAAGTTTAAGGAACATTTTTAAAAACTGGCTGGTTGCACAGTCATGAATTTTTTTGTGTGTATTCATTGTATTATATTTATTATTTTATTGGGAGCATTTTTTAAAATTTTAATTAGTTTTTTTTAAAAAAATTCATATGTGGAGTAACACGTCAAAATTTATAAAACGATGAAAATTCTTGTACATTTTAATCCATAAATATTTTTGAATAATTTTTTTGACAAAATCTCTCATTAAAATATTTATTTGTATAGTGTTAACATATGTTCAAAGTTTCAAGGCTGTAAAATAAGTAGTTTTTTCAAAAATGTTCCTTTTGTGTTGAAATTTACACTTTTGAGAAATAGTGATTTAAAGTAAAAAAAAAACTAACTATTAACTAATGCATACCAGAACTATAACTTGGGGATTGCTAGTGTCATCTGCAAGATCATCTTCTTGCCTACATTTTAATTTTTTGTTTTTAATTCTAGCTTCTTTGGTTCATTGTAAAAAATGACTATTCTGCTTACCTAATACACGGATGATCTACTTTTTGCAATGCTCGACATTTGTAAAATTCAGGGTTGAATGTTTAATACATCTAAAACTTTTAATTTGGTAATGAAGCCTTGATTATATAAGTATATAGCTTCATGTACTATAGTTTTTGAAGTTCCCAATTGCACAAAATACAGTTTTTGGAATTATACACCAAAAATTATTTTCCGCTTTCACTAATATTTTGAGTTTATCAAGCAAGCATCCAGATAAATGTTCAAGATTAGTGATCTCTAAATACTTTAATTATGCAATTCCTAATTACAATAGGTAAGTCGTGTTTATGCTTGTATGTGTAACCTTTCAGTATGGACATATTATATCTACACCACAAGTCACATCCCATGGGGCATAAACCGTGTCGTATATTCAAACCTGTGAAACATTTTATCAAAAATTATAGCCCATATAGCTTGCCTTATGGCTGACAAATTTTCCCCGAGTTGTTTTGAAATAGCCAAAACAGTAAATTTGCAATTTATTTATTTCAGCATCTGTCAAGCCATTACGGCATCCTAGAGATTTTTTGTCTTTAAGCTTTTTTGTCTTTTAATTTTGATTTTAAGGCCCTAAAGTTATGTCCCCATCATTTTCTCAACATGATCAACACATTCTAATTGTTCAATATTGAAATATATCTTTAGATTCTAAAACTGCTTTGTATGCTTTAGAGTTCCCATATAGTCCAAATATTGTGTATATCGTAAATTGTGTAATGTCTGCGAGCGATGAGAGATACAAAAAAAGTGCACCTCTTCAATTTCCATTCCCCCTACTATTTTCAATGTAACTTGCCGAACACTCATTGCTATGTACATCACTGTTAAAATTACATGAACATTTCTGCGATAATATTTTAGCATCAACAACTTTCCCAGTGTCCAAACTAACTGCCGTAACAACACCATTTAGATATATAGCTTCTTTTTAGCCAGGTACCATTGATAGCCATTGGTACATTTGGTTATCCATTATTAAATATTGTTTCGGCAGCAGCTAAAGCCCTAGACACTTTGGTTACTTTCTCTGTCGCATTATTTAATCTATGCATGTGGAATCGTAAAACCACTATGGTGTAAGTGACAAATGCATAACTCCCGCAAAATATTTTTGCAATTGCTTTAAATAGACCTCATAGCATATAAAATTCTATTGTGTCCACTTTATATAATTTTGTATCTTTTTCATCAACTACTGTTTTAGTAAACCTGGTATTAAGAAAATGTTTGAATAAGAACCACAAAAAATCACAACATATTAGCAATTTTCTAGCCAAACCCTAGATTTGGGGACCAAAATTTATGTGAATACCTTAGTTTTTACAATAATTTTATGTAATTAATGTTGTTTCAAAGCACAAAAAGAACAGTACAATGTCAGGAATTTCACAGAAACATTCAAAATGAATCTAAAAAGAAACATACTCTTTGTTAAACTTACCTAACTTAGATTTTAAGGCTGATTTATTTATGTTGAAATTGTCTGACTTATCAACATTTAAATCCATAAAAGTTTGGGTTTTTGTACATTTCTTTCCAAACTCTTCCGTTTTTTAAACATTTTATTACTTAACAGAGTTTAAAAAACGTTTTGTAAACGTTTTATTAATGTTTTTGATGTAAAACACTTGCGCATGATAGCAGAAATCCGTTGCATTTAAGGAGGTAAAAAATAGGCTGTAAGTAAACAAACATCTATAACTATTCACTTCACTTCTTTCCTGGATAAGCTTCTGATCAAAATAAATTCTTTTAATCAATTTAAACCATTTGATAAGGCTGAAAAGTAGCATGTGTATTTTGTTTTGATTTAAGAGGGCGTGGCAATCAGCGGTTTTTTGGGTTTGACAGATGTAAACAACTTTTTAAAAAATATTAAAAATACTTCTAATTCAGCTAGAGCAAAAGTTTAAACTGCATTAGAAAGAAAAAGAATGAAATTTTATGTTTCAATCAAAATTGAAAAATCGATTTTGTTCATGGATTTTCGTGAAGTGACCCCCTTAAGTTTGAGGATTACCTCACTTTGGGGATACCCCTTAGATAAACATGTATTTCCACTCATTTGCAATTAAACAATTTTTTCTTTCAATTCAGTTTATTTCAGAAGGAAGTTTGATTTTTCAAATGTATTTGCTTAATAAACATGTATATTTGTGTATTATATTAAAAATTTCATCAATCCAAAATTACATGTTTTTAGCTCCTCTAAAAGCTTTTAGGATTTTACAACTGATCTCTTTTACAATCCATATACGTTTATAGTAGTATATTTAAAAATGATAAGGACATTTTTACGACTGTGTGAGCTGTTATGCCTCGTTTATAAATATAAAAATTACATTCAGATACAGTTTTTAAAATGTAAGAAATAAGTGGAGAAATAGGGATACTTACATATTATGAATATTTTGACTGCAGTAAGATATATATTTATATTTCAGTTTCTTTTACAATTTGAATAGAAGTTGTAAGCCATTTTTGAATAGTCTGATATTGAGTATAAACCCATAGGCTGTTTAATATTGTAAAGTGTTTTACTTTGATACCAGCACACATTAAAATAAGGCTCATTTGCAGTTATATGATCAGCTTCAGTGATATTTAAATTTTCAAAATAGTCTACACGTACGAAAACATTCTTTCACAACCGCACACTACATCTCATACTATATCTTCCCCTACAGCAGGAAATATTTGTGTATACTGAAAAATTTAATACAGGATACATTTCAAGTGTTAAATTTGTTTTTAAAATTTGGTATGAATACATTGTGAACTGTCGGTTAACTTCACTGAACAAAATTGTTTTAAGTGTACTGTTTTGAAAGACAAAATTAATTAGGGAGAACTTTTTCTCACAATAGAATGTGTAATGACTGAATTGTGTGAAAAATGTAGTTATCGATTTGTGACATTTTTCCTTGTAATAAAAGAAAACATAAAGATAAGAAATTTAACTTTGAAAAGAAAATGGTTATAAGTACTGTCATGCGCATTTGAAGAAGTATATCCCCCATTAAAATTAAAAATTATTGAATGTCCATCACAAATGCCGATGTAGAAATGATATTTTTATTTAATACAAGGAGTTTGAAAAGGAAAGCACTAGGAATGGAAATTTAGATTTTTTCCGAGAAAAATATTCAGTTAACATAAAAATATCATTTATATGATTTAAATTTAAATAAATTAAAAGTATTGAAATCATTTTTTATGTTATTCTAAATTAAAAATATAATTGAATAGAGAAAGATCTGTTTTATTTCATAAATATATGCACCATTTATTGTCTTATTGTTTTAAAAAAAAGAGATAGGGCCTTTACTCTTTTACCTCATAACTTTTTTAAAATCAGGAAAGTGAGTGCGTTTTCTTACTCTCATATTCAAAAATGAATACAAGATGCTTTTTTCTGGGTTCAAATCGCAATACCAAAATATTTTTTTAATTTTTAAAAAATGACCGAAAAATAAATTTTGTTTTTTGAAGAAAATATAACTATTTTTCAACTTTTAACACGCCATTTATTTCATGTTTTTTTTACCCTACATTTTGTTTTTAATTTTACTGTGACTGAATCTATGGGGAAAACGACAGAGTAGAACTACGGTTTTCATACAAGATTGCCCAAGGCAACTTAACAGCTAGCTGTAAACGATTGTTATCCTGGTTCTCACTGAACAAGGCGCCGAACAAGTGATAAAATTGTCCCTTTCGACCTCCCAAGTTTTAAGGGGAAAGAATTGAAGTCTGTTGCATTTTTGAAGGGAATAGCAAAATAAAGAGTAAAACGCTTTCAGAATAACTTTTCAGGAGGAAGGTACCCACTTAGAGGGTTAAGAGAAGCAAAAAT
>BMAU01010990.1:0-21556 GCA_019973935.1 Trichonephila clavipes
GGAACCAGGACATGCTCGAAAGAGTAAAATGCCAAAAATTAAGACCCTTTGTATATGAGAGACATATATCATTTAAAATTTCCAATAGAGCTAGATTGTTTATGTCTATAATAAAGAGAATTTAATTATTCTGTAGAACTACAAAAAATAACTTTTTACTCCAAAAGTTTTTTTTACTACTTAATTTAAGTAATACATAATTTTTGAGAACTCGCAATATATACTTAAGTTTAGGTACCATTTTTTAAAAAAGCATCCTTTTTTATGCAAAATATTTTTTTACACATATATAAAACAATACATAAATAGCAAGTGAAACCCTTTTTTTTTAGTAAAATTTTAGTATAGTTTCTTTAAAAATTATGAAACTTTGAATTTTTTTATTTTTCTGCTTTTTTATGCATAAACAATTTTAAAAAATTAGGCACTATTTTAATAGAAAAATTAGGTTCACTATATGCATAGGCATCTTGTATAGAAGTATAAAAAATCAGAATCATGCAGTGCAATAGTTTTTTTAAAAATGTACCTAAATGCAAAAAATTTTTGAGAAAGTGAAAAAAACTAAAAAAACAATATTTTCACATATTATACATTTAATTAGTATTTATTGCCTATTTTTATATGACTAATAATAATCCTTAACCATTTTCTAGAGTTACAAAAGTGTTTTTTAAATTCATATGTTTTTTTCCCTTTGTTTTAGTTAACATGAACATATAATTTTGAGATCTTGTAATACATATTTTCAAGTATAGGTACCATTTCTTACAAAAATATTCTTTGAATATATACAAAAAAAAAATTTACACATATATAAAGTAACATATTAAACATAATGAATCTGTTTTTTAACTAATTATATAATTTCATAATTTCTTAAAAAATAAATCATAAACCTTAAAAATTATGAAAATCTTAATTTTCATTTTTTTATATAAAATCAATTTTCAAAAAAAATTAGACACATACTAAAGATATTTTGTTACTATATGCACATGTATCCTGTTATGATATACCTTCTTTTTATTTCTGGCTTCCAATGACACTTTATTTACTATACGTTCAGCCTCAAAATTCATTTGTTATCAATTATAAGTAAGGCACGTTCCGTGTTGTATCCCGGTTTAATGCCCAGAGCTTTAAAGACTTTTATCCTACTTACATATCCATCGTTAAAACAAAATTACAGCATCCATAACTCCAAATTTCAAAGTTTCAATGCCAACAAAAAACTGTTTTAGGAATTTGCTCCCAAATACATTTGTTAAAACATTGGGATTTTTGTGTTCTTCCATGAAGGCACTTTTTCAATAAGTCTTCTCTGTGAGATCCCGAAACACTTTTTTCACTTTCAATAAAATTGACTCAGGTAAAGAATGCTTGTGAAATATAAAATTCCCGTAACAATGCTACGGTTATAACCGCACCAGCTATCCTCACCAAGAGGACACAAAGCGTGTTGAGGATTATCCTCAGTACTTAGTTTATGAAAATAAATACAGTTTATGAAAATAAATAGCCCATATGGCTCTTTTCATGTCCTCCACAGATGACAAATTTTTACGGATTGCTAGCCCATAATAATGTTGTATTGAGTCCACTTCTTTTAAGCGTTAGCCGTCCACGAAATATTTTTTCCCATCTGATATAGCTAAATGCCTTTGCTCATTTTTTAGAATGTTTCTCAGCCTTGTGTCCATACGCTTTTGCACATGGCCAACACATTCTAATTTTCCAACTCTGGGTTGCCATATACTTTTTGCTTCTTTTATAGTAAGAAATCCTTTTGAGTCCCATCACCAAGATACTGCGTATAACATGCTTTCGTGATGTTTCAGATCGCTGAAATATATTTAATACCCCCGACATTCCATTCCCCCACTGAATCCTTCGAAATTTTAGCACAATTTTCACATGGTTTTTTACTCCTTACATGAAGAACAATATTTTGTGAGAGCTTCAAAGTCGATAAACCTTTCCGTTTCTCAATAGACGTAGCACATACAACTCCATTCAATGAAGAATAGCCTCTTTTATACCACGTGCCATCCACAGCCACAGCTATATTTGAATTATTATCATTCGCTATGACTGCTTCGTGAACAGCTGCATTCATGGAGTCTTCGCTAATTGTTTTTAAAACATTTCAAAACAAAAAATTATGGCATTCAAACTTTGCAGGTGGTGGAGGCAAATTCATGAGCCTACAGAATATTCGGAGCAGCAGTTCCACCTTTTCCAATAGCTCTCTCATTCCATATGTCAATCTTAGGTTAACATCATAACATTTATTTTATATTTTGATGACATTGTGCTCGTCGATTCTCCACAGTTGTGACAAGTTATTTCCAAACTCACAGCTAAACCTCTACGACTTTTTAAATCTTCTCTCAGCTCAATTTCTCTGAAGAACAGCAATATTTACAACATAAGAGATTTTTTCATAAGGGAAGATAATAAATACAGTTCAACGATTATTTTTACATTTTGAGAATCTTGTTCTTTTAGTAAATCCGAATTTCAATTTTTCTCCTAGAAGCACTTTCCACGGAATTCAAAAACAATTCTTCAGTCGATTTTGACTTTTTATGTTGATTGCTAGTATACTCCTTCTGCCAAATTTTTTATTCTTGGCATAATTACTCGTTTAAAAAAGTTATATACACTCTTTAAAATCTTATGAATATTATTAATTATAAGTAAAAAATAAATATTTCTACGAAAATTAATGCAAAATTAAGTAGCTGTATGCCACAAAGAAACTTCGAATAGACGAACTCGGTTCAAAACATTGACATAAACCGAAATTTAAAGTAAGAAATTTTGTCACAAACAGCTTAACAATAGCTCACGCATAAGCGTGGCTAAAAAGTAGCGAGGTTAACATTCAAACGAAAAACAATCAAAAGTTAATATAGATAAAACACAGGAGAAACTACATAATTAAAGTTCAAAGGGGCGTGGGCATTTATTTACATTTTTATTTTTCATATTTTGTAGGCTATTTTATCAACAAACATATAAGTATTATACATTTTTAGATTCAGAAAAATAAGCACTATTTTTTAGAAACCAAAATTGAAAAATCGATTATTTGAAAGTATATGATGTACCTGTTTTCTTAAAGGAAGCAAAACATAATACATTCTAACATAAAATATATACACGTCACCCCTTTATTGTTATCTGTTCCAATTTTAAAATTAGAAAAAAACTTAATACTTTTCTTATTACTTAAAAGTATATATAATTTACTTAAAGTATCTATTACTCAAAATGACTTACTTAAAAATATCTATTACTTAAAAATGACTTATTTAAAATATATTTTTGCTTAAAAAATGACTTACTTAAATATCTATTACTTAAAAATGACTTACTTAAAAATATCTATTACTTAAAAAATGACTTAAAATGTCTATTACCTAAAAATGACTTACTTAAAATATCTATTACTTTTAAAAATGACTTACTTTTTTAAAATATCTATTATTTGAAAAGTAGCATATACAAAACTTAATATTTATTCTTTAATAATTTGAGTGGTCTATAATTAAGATAGTATTGCAGTTTTAGCGTCAAAGTACGCAATTATTGCATTCAATGCATTGTTATTGTATAGGGGCACGAAGAAAATTATGATTGAAAATTGGGCCGCAAGTATTGAAACTTTGAGAAGCACTGGCTTATGTACTTCGGTTGAGGTGCTGTTTAGATTTCTTTTGAAGTCGGTCTACGAATTTGTACCATTTTGTAGAATCGTCGATTGACAACTTGGTGAAAATGGGGATTAGAGTTCGGCGGATTCTCTCCCCTTGACCGCCCGGGGTGCGCCGGTGGTGATCTGCAGATTTTGTATTTTCTTCGGTACAATAATCATCAAATCCTTTTTAGAGTTAAAAGGAAAACCATTGGTTCGTTATCATTCTTTGGGATTGCCGAAAGTCTTTTATTGTAGCTTTAATTTATCTAGTGCAACTTCTAGGTGCGGTGGAATTTACGGGATAAAGCCAGGTAAACTTAGTAAAGGCATCACTATTGTGCGGATATGTCGATATCTGTTGGTAGACGGCAAATATCCAATAAAATCTACATGATAAGTGCTTCATGGCACGTCCTCCTTTAACAGATTTAGAAATCCCCTTTTTTCCCACTCTTTCTGTTGGCTAGAATACAAGATACACAGTTAATGATCACGTTTTGTACTTGCTTTCTTAAATTAGGTATCAAAATTATCGTTTTACAATTTCTTCTGTTTTAGCGGATGAGAAGTGCCCTTTCTCATGAGCCAACTTGATTAGCTCGGTTTGTGCATATCCCTTGGTACAGCTATTGATTCGCGACCATCTACGCATTTGTATATAATATTCCATTCCTAGTAAAAAAGTCCGGGCAGCATTATTTGTTCCTATTAGTGACTTTAAGTTTTTAATATTCACGTCTTCTTGTTGGGCTCTTTTGTAGTCTTGCGGTGAGAGTATCGCTTGTAATCATGATGATAGGGTACCTGCTCAGAGCGTCTACATGTTGTATCTCTCTGGCCGGAACGATGTACTATCTCGTAGCCACAATCTTCAACAGTAATGCCTATCTTGCTATACGGGTAACTAAATTTTTTTGTCCATAGTCTTTTGAAAAGCTGAGCAGTCCGTTATGATTTTAAAATGATTACCCAGAAGGTAGGTGCGAAATTTCTTTAAGGCGTTAACAACAGCAAGAACTTCCAGTTCATAGCTACTAGTATTTTTCTTCCGCTGGAGTCGTTTTCTGCGACATATATTGAACAGGATGTAATTTTCCGTCTTCTGCTTTGGAGTAAAACGACGCCATATCCCTGTTGACTCGCATCAGTGTAATTCGGCAGTTCCTTGCAAAAAAAATGCTTAATACTGAATTTCAGTCAACAATTTCTAAGCTTTTGAATGCATCCATTTGAGGTTGCTCGACGATAAAAATGGATTGTCTTTCCTTGTTAGGTCACTCAATGGTTTTGCCATTTTGGAGAGTACGCTGAATAAGTTTGTGAAAGTAGCCGGTGAGTCCTAAAAAACTCTGGACTTGTTTAACTGTCGTTGGTACCAGAAACTTTTGGCGGCTACTGTTTTTGCAATTGAAGGACGTATTGTCCCATTTTCGACGACGTGCCGAAAAATTCCACTTTTCTTCTTAGGAATTGACATTTTTTAAACTTCATTTCTAAGCCATACTTCGAGGTGACCACCTCTAATATTTCCCCTTTAGATTTTCTAAACCTTTTCTTTTTCATCTTTAGCCGGAATTATCAAGTCGTCCATGTAAATTATTACAACGCCTTTCCGCATGAGTTCTCTGAAAATACTATACACATATCTTTGAATACGCTGGGGCTGGTGCTTAGACCAGTGCTTCTCAAACTTTCAATACTGGCGCCCCCTTTTCAATCACAATTTTTATCGCGCCCCCTATACATTAATATTGTACTGAATGCAATCATAGTGCACTTTGACGCTAAAGCAACAATCTTTTATAAAACCGTACAAATTCATGACATAAGTATTAAATTTTGTATATATTACTTTTAAGCAAAAAAAAAAAAAGTAATAGGATAATTATTATGTTATTTTTCCTTTCTCTTATTTTTAAATTGGAACATATTGCAAAATGCGGTGGTTGCTTAGAAGACAAAATATACATATCAGCTAAATGTAGAAAAAGAACTCAGAGGGACAATTTCTATTCATAAGCATTCCTTTGAAAAACTTGCTCTGTAAGACAAGCCCATGGAAGTCGCTAATACTTATTAAACTTGTTCTTAATTTAGTATTAATTAATTAGTTATACAATACTCTGTGCAGAACTGATACATTAAATGTATACCGGCTGAAGTACCCGCTCTTTGCACAAGTCCATTTATAAGAAAATAAAACATTATCGATATAATCGCTTAATTGTAAGGAGAGTAAAGCCAAGTTTGCGACAATGTTTACAAAAAATGTAAATGATTTTTTTTAAATGATTGCCTCAAATTATAATTAGTTTTAAGGAACTGTAATTTTAAGCCTCAAAGAATTAGCATTTAGAATTGATGTTGAATAATGAACAATAAAAACTCTGATGAAGAATAATTTTGTATTATTTTCAATATTTTTAAAGCGGAAAGATTTTAACATGTTTTAACCCTGGAGCAGACGCGCACTCGATACTAATGGTCGAGCAGGGTTATTGAGTCACGCCAATCCTTTTTTTATATTTATTTTTATAGTACACAATAAAATCGTAATTCCAGTGAATAATTTAACTAACAGAAAATATACTCACCTACTTTCAAGGACACATAAAAAAATTTCTGAAAAAGTTATCACACCGGGAACTCAGACAAAATAAGTACCTTAAGATCGTAAAAAACGTCTGTCACTCCCAAAAAGATGGAGATATATGACAAATATATTTTTTAGTTCACGTTAAGATTGTCAAACAGGAGGATAGTGTCAGGGCCATTGGTAACAATTAAAACAGTTTTGCCAGAATTACCGATTTTCGTGCACTCTGTGCTCGGCGTGACCGCCCCGGATTAAAAGTGTATTTATTACAATATGGATGTTCTAAAAAATGATGTAAAACGTGCTTTTCATTATGCTTGGCTTAATGAAAACTTTAATCCTTCAAACTTCCTGAAATGAAAAAAATATATAAGAACAGGACGTAACTAACCGTACAAGTAAGCTCGAAGGTCAAACCGCAGCAAATATATTCTTTACAGCCTACAGCTGATGGCAGTAATATGTATAACAGTGATGAATTTTTTATATTCCTAAAATTTTTTCATTATGGGTCTGGGTTTTGTCTTTCCGAAAGAGTAGCATTTCCGCTTTGAAAAGAAAAAAACGTAATAAAAAATCTCTCATCATGGGGATTACAGCAAATCGAATAAAACGTTTTTTATTTGGTATATAGTATCAAAAAGATAGCTAAAAATGAGGTTTTGAAGTAGAAGATTTTTATTTTTGATGATGTAACGTCGCAGATAATATATATGTCATGATTTTTAAGACAGAATCAGATTAAAGTTTAAAAAGGAGATCTTTTTATTCAATCGTTTCCTGACATTTCTTCTTGACAATAAGAGAGCAGGGAGTAAAAAGCACGCCATGATGGTGGTTTCAAGTGATAACACTTGAAAAAAATATGGTAAGTATGCGCTTTGAAGATGGTGCTTGCAAGTTAATGCTTATTATTAAATCTAACGATCTGAATTAGATATGTTTATTACAAATATGTTCGAAAGAAATAAATGGGTGATTAGTTTGATACTGAATATGGGAACTGAGAAAAATGAGTCAAGTGCGCTAGATAGGGAATTTTAATTTTTAATCTAATTTAATTATCCTTGATATATATATATACTATATATTATTTCAGTGTAAATGTGTATATTTTTTATTATGTCAGAAAGTATTTTGTTTTACTTCATTCTAGTAAATAAATTTTAAATCTTTTATTTTGATATGCTCGCGCCCCCTTGTAGGTATATATAGCCCCCCAGGGGGGCGCGCCCCACAGTTTGAGAAACACTGGCTTAGACCGAAAGGTACTTTATTAAATTCGAATTGTTTGTCTGGAACAACGAAGGAAATGAGGTGCTTGGAATTTTCATTAACGTCAACATGGAAAATCCATTTTAAATCTAACATTGTGTACACTTTGCTTCCTGTAGCTTAATAAATCCTCAATCAACGGCAATGGAAAACGATCCTTGACTAATTTCCGATTCAGTCTTCTGTAATCCACACACAACCGGGTGGTACCATCTTTTTTCTTAACTACCTGAGGTTGACTCGCATATTCAAATGTGAGCTTAGTCTTACAATCCCTTGTTCTAACCATTCATCGATTTGCTTGTTGACATCTCGATTCTCAGAAAATGCTAAGCGGCGTGCAGGTTGGTAAACCGCTATGTCGTCTTTCAAGACAATCCTCAGGGACACAATTCTTGTCGTTTCGGTCTTCTTTGGCTCATAGTTGGAGATTAATTCAAACAGTTCTCTTCGTATTTGTGGATTGTTAACATGTTGAACTACAATTTCGTCTTCCACTTCTGCTTCTTAAACTTACATTTGCAGGAAGCAATTTTTTATCCTCACGCTTTCGGAACTGAACACTTTCTTTATAGAAGCAGACAGAGTCGTCTTACTCCAGTATATCTGAACTATTACTGCTTGAAATTCCAAACTCGGCGTAGGTACAACATGCCACGTCAGAGAATATTCCTCTCCATTTAGTTCAATCTTTCTCTGGAACGATCATTTCTTTTTGACTTCGTACTTCCCCAGTCCGAACAATACTGCAATATCTTTCGAGCGCCTCGACGGTTCGATGATTCCTTGCTTACATCTTCTAGAATGATGAAACTGAACAGCCGCTGTCAATGAGAGCTTCAATAATCTTGTTCCCCATGGTTATTTTCTGGTCTTAGTTCTTTCTCGAGAGTTTCGTGAGCAGATTTGGATTGAGGAGTCTGTAGAGTTATTAATTTTCGAACATTTGGGGCGCTTCGTACAATCCACGGCATAATGACCTGGTCCTTTACAGTAGCTACAAGTTAGTCGTTTACTTTTCCCGGAGTAGAGGTTCTGTTCGATTGAAAATGTTTTCTCTTACGCCTATTACTTCCACTTTGAGATATTCAGTTCTTTGAAAGTGAAGTATTCGTTTGATCCGCTGGCTTATCTCCTATCTTCTTTTGGCGAATGAGTTGTAAAATTTCGGTCTTAATGTTCTTCGAACACTTTCATACTCTTCAAATTTTTGCTATCTCGACAGGTGAGTTAATAGTAGATCATTCATCTAAAAAGCGTTCCCTGAGACTCGTACGGTGCACTCTTCTTTATTTGGTCGGCTATAATTAGTTCTAGCAGCTGGTCGAAAGTTTCTACATTTAAACCGGAAATCCATCCATCGAAGTACGTTTGTATTTCGTAGAAAAAAATCTTGCCAAGTTCGTTCATTAGATTTTCGGTGAGAAATAAAGAGTTGGCGAAGTTTTTTCTGGGGATAACTTGAATCTTTTTAGCAATAATCTCTTAACGTGGTTGTAATCGTTACGTTTATCCGCTGGTTCTCTGGCAATCAAATGAGCAATGTCGATAGGAGTCAGTCCTATAAGCTACTATACCCAATCCTTCTTCGGCAAGAATGTCAGTTCCGCATGTCGTTCAAATAAAGTCAGATTCAAGCTAATATCGTCCTTCATATTAAACTTATGAAAAGTTTCGTGAATCATTTTCGGTGCTTGTACATTTTCGGAGTTATTCATAGTATTGGCATTCTTTTCAGCCTGTATTCGCAATTTCTTTATTTCATATTCTCGCTCTTCTCGTCGCAATTTCTCTTCATATTCTCGCTCTTCCGTCGCAATTTCTCTTCATATTCTCGCTCCTCTCGTAGCAATCTCTTCATATTCTCGCCCTCTCGTCGCAATTTCTCTTCATATTCTCGCCTTCGTCGCAATTTCTCTTCATATTCTCGCTCTCTTGTCGCAATTTCTCTTCATATTCTCGCTCCTCTCGTCGCAATTTCTCTTCATATTCTCGCTCTCTTGTCGCAATTTCTCTTCATATTCTCGCTCCTCGTCGCAATTTCTCTTCATATTCTCGCTCCTCTCGTCGCAATTTCTCTTCATATTCTCGCTCCTCTCGTCGCAATTTCTCTTCATATTCTCGCTCCTCTCGTCGCAATTTCTCTTTTTCTTTTGTACGTATGCGATCCTTCACGATGCGCTATCGAACATTACTTTTACATCCTCTTCGACGTAATTTGGGCTTTCACGATGAGATCCTTTATCTTGGGTTTAGTCAAGCTCGCTTCGACGATCAACCTTAACTCTTCGGCGAGTTCTATTAGATGCTCCCTTTTCTTTGAGAGAAGAAATGCCATTTTTGCAACAAAAGATCAAGAGTGGCGGCTCAGAGATCAAATTTAAAATTTTAAACTAAGTTTAATTTCCCCAAATACTTAATCCGGATGCGAAACGTTTATCCAATAACGCAGAAAAATCCCCTTACTCAACCAAGAGGAGAGGCAAAACGTAGATAAAATACAATTATAACAGATATATGAATAAAATGAACACATACTAAAAAAGTCTAAAATCGACACTAAAAATACTAGAACAACGAAATCGAAAAATTATGACAGAATAATATCTTAATTTCTTGAAATATAATCAATAAAAATACACTGGAAGAATCTATAGCAAAGCAGTATTTTTAAAATTAACAATAACATATTACAAACTAAAAGTAAACCACAAAATATTCGTAAAAAAGTATTTTAAAAAATAGACAAAATATCTATTTCCCAGTTGCAAAAACTATTATCTAAAACAATGCACAATTTTCCCAAATCATTCCTATTCACAATAAAATCATTTACTTAGTCACAACTACCGCTAATTAGACAAAATAATCTGATTACAAAACACTTTTACGAGACGAATTTATGCGAGGAGAAAATAAAATATTCATGATTCTTAGTTATTAATCACATGAAAAAGAAATTTAAAATGACATGAACAGACGATAGTTTCGTACATTTCTGCAATCGTTATTTGATAGGTAAGCACGACACTGACCTGGCGATTCGTTGATTTTTCTGCAATGACGCCCGAAAAGACAGAATGGATCACGACGAAATTCTTGAACGATGCAAACTAATCTTCACTGAATGGATGACGACGCACTTAGGATCATTGGCGGGCCTTTCTTTAAAATGAACTGGCAATTCGCTCACCCTCGATGACGACGCTTGAAAAGACAGAATAGATCACGACGAAAATCTTGAACGATGCAAGCTCATCCTCACTGGAATGGATGACGACGCACTTAGGATCATTGGCGGGCCTTTCTTTAAAATGAACTAGCGATTCGCTGACCCTCGATGTTGACGCTCGAAAAGACAGAATAGATCACGACGAAAATCTTGAACGAAGCAAGCTGAATTTCACTGGAATTGTTGACGACGCACTTAGGATCGCTGGCGAACTCTTTCCAAAACAAACTTAAAAAAATACATTAGAAAATAAGTTGAAATCGATACCGACGAACGGGTGAGGTCTCGACGTTTTGAAAAAAAAAAAGAAGTCCCATGAAGGTGAGCACGAGGAAAAAATAATGAATAAGACTATTGCTATATATATAGGCAAATGCCTAATACGAAGAAACGAGTTTAACATCGCGGTCGGGCTCCCAATTTGTGGCACGGGTGTCTAGTAATGATGAAATTCTTGACGAGAAGGAAAGTATAAACCAAATTGAAAGAACAAATCAATTTATTAAAATAAGGAACAGATTATATTTATAGATTTAAATTTCTTAAAGAAAATAAATGAATAGTTAATTCGGTAAGATAACCGGATTTACCTGTAGAGATGGGGGCGTCAAACATTGCTAGGTTTAAAGAAACGTTGTTTACGAAGGCTAAGAGGCGTCGACCTCACTCCGTCGTGTCCGGTGTGCGAGTGAAGGCAAGAAGAAGAATGGAATGATCCCGTGCTTAGGGATTATGAGTGTCTGACGTCATCGCTCGAATCCTTTCATTGGGCATTGAGATGCCTCATGCGTTTGACGTCAGACGCTCGAGTTCTTTGATTGGCCTCTCGATTCAATACAGTTCGTTTGAGCCACCATCTCTAACATCTCTCTCTCTCGAAGTACACTAAAAATTTAAAATATCACAATTATTCGAAACCGATAAAATACCATTTCCTACATATATGTATATCAATTTTAATACTTTGAGGTGTTTAAGGTAAATATATACAAAAAAAAATAAAGGTATTTTTTTTTTAAATATATGGAATAATTTATTTAAAATATATTTTGCAAATAGTTTCTAACCTTTAAAGACATTTCAATCTTCCTTGGACATTATAGTGCAAAAGTGCATTTATTTCATAACCAAAGTCATGTATTACATATTATTTTTAGCTTACTTTGTCAAACAAAGTTTTAGTTTAAAGATTCCAGTAAGGAAATCTCACTTCGGTAATCGTGAAGAAATAAATACTAGTTAGGCCACCTTGTAGAAATATTCAAAAATACAAAAATATCATGGGACGTGAAAATACGTGTAAGTAACGATTATCTCAGTTTTAAGAAAAAAAAACATTTATTTGCGTCGCATGCCATGCGACGCCAACAGAGGAAGGGTTACATATATTTAAGCATTTAATCACTAGGAAAAACAATATCAAAACACTAAAAGCATTGAATTATAGTTTTAAAATAATGCAACAAATAATTAATAAAGAATAAAAGAGTTTTTTAATAAACAAGTTTTATTGCAAAATTTATTAATCGCCCCACACAACAGTAACTTTCAAAATACACTGCTGGACAATTGCTAAGGACGGATAACACTATCAGCCATAGCAACCACAAAATGAAAGGAAGCAAAATGTGGAAAATTAGTATAAGTGCGGGATATTAGTAAGAAGAAGTATGAGTATGCAAATTTTTCCACGTCTGTTCATCACGTGATAGCGTTCATAAGAGCTTTAAAGGTTTTGACGCGTGTGGACAGTTGTTGTTTCAAGTCAAGTTTTACAGGAAAGATTTAATAGACGAACTTAAAATTTTTGGCATGTCTTCCCGACATCACATAGATGATTTTATGCGTGGCCGAATTATTGGAAAGATAGAAGAAGGGCGAAAAATAATAGATATTGCCAAGGAGTTCGACATTGCTCACAGCGTTGTTTCACGGCTGTGGAAGTCATTAAAACTACTGGAATGTGTAGTAGACGGCACGGAGGAGGTCGTGTTAGAAGTACGACGCCTGCAGAAGACAGATATATCGTCCTATCAGCAAAAGGAACAGGCGCACCACACAGCTCAGCAGGAGGCAAATCAATTTCTTGCTGCCTCATGAAAGCAGATCTCCCGAAAAACTGTTGCCAGACGTTTGAGGGGAGGAAAACTATACGCACGCAAAACCTGTTGTGTGTGTCCCACTGACCAGATAGCACCGTACTGCCCGTTTGCAATGGTGTCGTGAGCATCAAGTGTTGGACGAACAGGACTGGGCATGCGTACTATTCTCAGATGAGAAGGTTCTGTCTGTCAACGGATTGTAGACTCCAACTGATCTGCGCGAGAGTGGTACTGCTTATCGTCCAGAAAATATCCAGAAAAGAACAGATATCTGACATGCAGTATCATGGTGTGGGCCGGCATCATGATCAATGGCGGCATGCGCCTACATGTGGTTGCGAATGGGACTATGACGGACCAACGATACATTGATGAAGTTCCTACTTCCTCATGTTCGTCTTTTCCGTGGTGCTGTCGGTGATAAATTTGTTTTTTATGGACGACAACGCAACATGTCATCGAACACTCTCTGTTCAGGATTGTCTAAACAGCGAGGGTATTCAACGTCTCGTATGGCCAGCGCGTTCTCCAGATCTAAACTCCATTGAAAATGTGTGGGATGCTTTGGGGAAGCAAGTTGCTGGTCGAAACTATCCTCCGACAAACAAGAACACCCTCATCCGTGCATTCACAGAGGAATGGGATATATTGCCTCAACAGCTTCTGGATAATGTTGTGCAAAGTATGGTACGACGTGTGGATTGTTGCATCACACTCCACTGTGGACATATCCCGTTCTGATATTTTCTTTAAGGTGCCTGCTGACTTTTAGATGCTTTGTTCCATTTCTCCGTACGCAGATCAAATGAACATTTTTTTCTTTCAGATGTTTCACAGCTTTTGTACTTTCCAGAACAATAAATATTTTTCTTCTAATGTCTGAACAGTGTGGCAACTATATTTTATCCTACTAGGCCTTATGTTATGCTACATAACAATTTGTGATCCGTTCTTAGCAATTGTCCAGCAGTGTATAACTATGTATTTCTAATTATACTCAAAATTTCTTGAAAAGTTAACTATGTGGAAATCATTAGAAGCGTTAAATGAAATAGTTCATAGATCAAAGGTTAAACAAATTTAGCGAAGCATATGGCATTATTGCGTAGGATGTGCCGAATTAATGAGATTCATTGTAAATCATTCAAGG
Source organism: Trichonephila clavipes (assembly GCA_019973935.1). NCBI lineage: Eukaryota > Metazoa > Arthropoda > Arachnida > Araneae > Nephilidae > Trichonephila > Trichonephila clavipes. The sequence continues at coordinate 14,062 of BMAU01010990.1, forward strand.
GATTTTAAATACTTTCATTAATTACTTGAACGAAATTAATTACATTTGTGCAAATGTCTGTTCATTCCACCTTCAGGTGAACGGCGGTATTTAGCTGCATATTTCTTTAATAGCAAAGTTGTCCTAAACTAATTTTTAAAATGTATTTTTAAAACATTAAGACCTACACACACATATTTTTAGTAGTGGTTAACTTCTTAATTCTTTTTAAATAGCTTTAGTAAAAATATGCATGTATAGGCATTTCATTTAAAATTATACTTCTATCTTTATTCCTAGAAAAAGTGTTAAAAATAAGAATCTGAAAAAGTGAATATTTGACTTATTAAATTATGAGAATTACTAGCTGGTTTACCCGTTCTTCGCACGGGTGAACTGAAAAAATTAAACAACACAGATTGAAGGAAAAATAAGTTTTTAATGAGTTAATTTTTATGTGAATTGAAAATTAAACAAAAAAGCTTTTGCATATCTCAGCTAAACAAAAAAAGAAAAAAAACACTTTTGTTAAATTTTAACTATGTAGATCTAATAGCAAATAAAAAGGATTTTTAAATTCATAATTCCTCGTAACACTCTTGAGAGTCGATTTTTCAAAATACCTCACTAAGTTGATCTCTGCTCAGCAAAAGTAACACATTCTTAAAAGTTTTGCGTAATGAACGCTTAAAGTAGTGTAAATAATTTATATCTGAAAGTTTAATGCATTAATATTACTTTCTGTTGTATAAATTTTATTTTAAAATTGTAATATTCTCAAGCAACGCCGTTCCTTAAATTATAATGGCGATTCAATGAAAAACATAGCGAAATGTTAATGATAGAGTCAAGTTGGCAAATGCCTAGCTACTTTCGTAGCTCGAGCTTTATTAGAGCTTTGTAAGACCCGTCGTGTAGGGAAGCTATGCACGTTAATACTTTATCCAACCGCATTATGATTTACTGCATTTTTTCATACAAGTTTTTTTTTAGATCACTACATGTACAAATTAAGGGATATACATAAACAAAATACTCCTCTTTAGAAAATTTAATCCGTTAGAGATCATAAATTAATTAAAGACATTCCACTGTAAAATTAATTATGTACACCGTTTACTTAAAAATAAGTAGTCAATCATTTTCCAAGGTCTTCATTAACAGACAAAACCATAAGACACTTAAATTTTGACTTTAACTATTTTGCAACAAAAATAATAATCTTTGCAATCCCGCCGAAAAACGCAATATCTGCTACAAAACTTTTCGCCTTCCCCACTAAAATACTCATTATAGAACCCGTGCTGCCATATATATCTTGGAAGAGTGGATTTCAAAGAATATTGAAGCTAAGTATTGGTACCAGAATATTCCTGCTAAGTTGGTGTGGTGTGGTAGTTAGTAGAAGGGGTGCCAGCTCAAGTGTCTCATTCCCGTAACTTGACCATTGTTACAAAATTACATGGTTCGTCTCCAAAGCCCTTGTGTAGCTGAACAGTGCGACGTTAAAATTCACTCACTCATTCACTGCAAAAAATACAGTGCAGTAGATATAATTAGTTTTATACTTAAAAATGCAATATCTGCATATTCAATTAAAATTACTGCGTTATAATTAACTACTAACCACAAAAAAATTATGAAAGTTTGTCCAAATGATGTAGTGTGAAAGAGAAATTTTATTTACTTAAAATACCAGAAGCGATAAAAAGTAGTTATTTTGAAAATAGATCTAATTCTTACTAACAAAAAAAAGTGCATAATAAAATCATAAAAAAACATTAAAATAAAGAGAGATTTATAACAACTCCTTCCTTCAAAACTTAGTTTTATTCTGAAATAAAAAATAGGCATTATTCTGATCACAGGAATTAATTAGAAGCGATTCCCTTGCGTAGCCAAAACAAAAAGTGTTTTCCACAAACAAAGGATAGATATATGCTGACGTGGGCTTTTGCAGCACGCACAAATTGCTTGTAGATGGCATTTTTTCCCTTCTTACTTGACAAATAGCGTTATATTTTGGACACTATATATATATATATATATATATATATATATATATATATATATATATATATATATATATATATATATATGAATATATATGTATATATATATATGAGAGAGAAAAATATATATATATATATATATATATATATATATGAATATATATGTATATATATGAGAGAGAGAAAATATATATATATATATGAATATATATATACTATATATATATATATATATATATATATATGAATATATAAAATTTTATAAATGCTTATGATATATATATGTATATATATATATCATAGCATTTTATAAAATTTTTAAAAGCGTCAAAATGTTACGCATGTTCGCTCCCCTGTACCTTGTAGTCCTTGTAGCATTAAAAAGCTAATATGTTTGTAGCTACGCCCCCTGGAAGCCCCTGACTGTCCATTTCAGCATGTAAATTTAGAAAATTTAAAGATAAACGTTGCGCAGAAAATTTATTTTTAATGGGTTAATGTCTCATGTGACGTCACAGTCACATAATAAATGCATTACCGTGTTACCAGCCAGTCAGTTAATGCAGTGTTTCTCAAACTTTCAATGCATGCCACCAGATTTTCTGTAATAATTTTCTTCTTCCCCTCCTATACGAACAATAAAGTGTATTGAATTCAATGATAATGTACTTTTTTGACGTAAATTAATAACACGAATTTAATTATAAGTCGTACGAATTATCAAGGTATATTAAATTTTTATATCACTTTATGTATGACAAGCCCACCGGATCAATGGTAATTTACTTGTTTTTATAACTTAGTATTATTAAAGAATAATCAGATATATTGGGCAGTACTACTACATTTATAAACTAATGAATTATGTCAGTGTAAGTGCGTATTTTATTTTTATTACGTCAGAATGTATTTTGTTGTGCTTCTTTTCAGTAAATTCATAATACTTTTAAATAATGTTTAATTCTCGACTTTTCGATATGCTCGCGCCTTTGAGAAGTACACCAAGTAGCAGTCTTGATTTCATAGTAGAACACGTGATGGCATTTATTCCGTGGCAGTTGTGAATTTAGCTCTTAATAAACCCGTGGTATAGTATTTGAAAATTAATGAAGTTCGCAAGAATTATCTACCCGCTGGATTGACAAGAGAATAAAACGAGAACGATATATTTACTGATACTTCATTTGAATTATTTTCATGATTACAAAGGTTTATATATGAAACAGGTCTTTTTGCACACCCTCACATATAGGGAAATGATATTTTGCTCATATACTCCATTATTATAAACTTAAGAATTTTAAAGCACTTAAGGCAGCTATACTCAACCCGTGGCCCACCGAGCCTTTCAAGTGACCCGGCCATGCCTTATTGATCTGAGAAATTTACATATTTAAGAACATTGTATTAAAAATTTGGTGGAAAATTCACTGTCAAGAAAAGAAATAAATCAATTTTGATTTTTACTGTCGGTGTCATACAGGTACGAATTAATATATTTTTTTTCTATTTGGAATGGTTACGGTTAGTCATAACAGTAAACAGTGGAGTAGCGACAATTTTATGGGTGGAACTAATTTGTAACTCTCTTTCATATCGTACAAGTGAACAATATTCGAAGAAATTATTTCGTTTCAAGACGATTGGGATGTTCACTATTTTGCAGTGAAAAAATAAACATGGATCTCAGTAATTGTTTCGTTTGTCTTGAAAGTGTTGTGTTTAAAAAATACCAATAAACACATGAATCGTTCATTGACAATCTTCTTCGAAGATCTCTTGCAAGAGGTAATAAAGAGGCTTTCTTGAATAATATTTGTAACTGCAACAAAGTGTTTTGTCAGTGGTAACAAAGCCATTCTTTGAAATTTGTTATATTATTAGTAATCATATTAAACCGTTTACTAATGCGGACATTATAAAAAGACGTGCTTCTAATTTAGTGATAGTGACAAAAAATAAAAATTATAAAAATAATAATTAAAACAAGCAAAATAAGAACTATAATTTATTTGATCGATTTTTTCAAATTCTGAAAATTTCAATGTTATCTTGGTCTTAAGAGGGACTTGGTACCCTAAAAATCACAAACCTATCGTTTTTTTATTTTCATTTATTCTTATTCTTTGCATTATTATCTTTTGATTGATATCACTTGTGCATGTCGGAAAGTTAGAAGTTGAATAAAACTTCATTTAAAAACAAAATTAGGCGATTCAGCCACACACCCTTTTTAGAAAAAAAGCTAAAAAATGCGTTATGATAAAAAAATCTATTTTATAAATAGAAATAATAACTATAAAAGAATGTGTAGTATTAAAAGCAGAATATTTGCGAGGCAATACAATAATGTAATTTTTCTTCCTTGTGAAATGTGTGCATGTAAAATTTTTAATTAAGGCATATTATATTAATAATTTTATAATTTCAGTTCTTATTGCTGATATATTTTCATACAAATGTAATACTTAAAATTATAAGAAGAAAACAGCTAAAATTTCTGTCGTGACAGAAAAAAAAATTTAATGTTTTTCTTAAGTTTTCTTGTGCAATTAGTACTCTCTAAAGTTGATCATTTATAAAAATGTAGGTTGAAAACATATGAAATGCAATTATTTTAAAGAAAAACGTATAAGTAATATCTTAAAGTAGTATTTTTTTAAGTTTAATTAAGCTTATAATAATTATTTTTTCAGAATTATAAAGTTTAAAGTGGTTTTCTCAGTTTGTGTTTTTCGAAACCTTAGTGCATTCAAAATGCTACTTCTTCGACAATTATTTACCAATCACTTCCATTTTTTCTTGTGTGTTGAAAATAAAGCATGTAATAAAAATTAGGGATCCGTTTTGCTATAAACTGAATACTTTTTTAAAAAAATAAAATGTAAGACATGTTGGCTTTTTCGTTGATTTTAGCCTGTATATCAACATTTTATTTTTTTTTCTCGAAAACGAATGAAGTTATTCTAAAATCGATCCCTAAAGTTGTTAAGAATATCCATAAGAATATTATAAAAAATTTCAGGTCAAATAATTAATTTCTACAAAAGGAGTAGGATTTTAAAATGTTTCCAATTTTCTTCAAAAAATTAAAATTTTTAAAATTGTGTGAATAATATATGAAAATTTTCATCTGGTAACATTTTCTTGAATAGAAACATTGTATAAAGTGTTAAAATATAATTTTTAAATACGTAAATAAAGAAGTTTGCTCAAAGGGTGCCAAGTCTTTTAAGCATTTCTCCCCACCCCCTTCACCCATTTTGTCCTCATGTCGCGGCACGCGTAGAATAGCTGACATTTGTATGTGGTGCGGCAGAAAAACCTTGTGTACCCTTGACTTAATATATCCGACTACGTTTGGAACTGTGATTTTCAAAAGAGCATAAATGGACAATTTTCTTGATATTTAGTGCCACTTAGATTAGAATACATGAATAAAATTGTTTTAGGAAATTTTGACAAAAAAAAAATATTTAAATACAATATTTCGGCGAAAAATTAGTTAGAATAACCTTTTTTTTTTTTAAAAAATGTTCTCCTTTTGTGAACAATTCTTCTATTAAAATAATATTTTGCCAGTATATATCTGAGACCTCTGTACAGAGGCTCAACTATGATTTTGAAAAATTCACATTATTTTCAGTTACAACCCATTGAAATAATTGTAGGCATTTTTTTTCTTAAAATTTCTCCCCTCTGTTGTCATAAACATGGATATATATAAACCCCCTTCTAAGTTATATATTTCAAACATTCTAGTTGAGCCTCTGTGTACAGAGGTCTGAGCTATGTACAGGCAAAATATTATTACAATAGAAGCATTTTTCACAAAAAGAGAATATTTTGAAAAATTGTCGTTCTATGTTCTTTTTGTCAAAAATTGTACTTAGATAATTTTTTATTGTAATACTATTCTTAAAACAATATTAAATACATTTTCTAATCTAAGTGACACTAAATATCATGAATATTATCCATTTACGTTTTGCAAAATCATGGTTCCGAACGTAGTCGGATACCTAAGGTAACCGACAACGTTCAGAGTTCTTTTAAAAAGTATTATAATAAAACATTATAAATGTTTCTTATGGATTAATACTAATATTCAACGAATCAATAAATACTAATATTTAACAAACAACACTCAAAAATATATCTTTCTTTTACAAAAATCAAATTATAAGTAAAATTTTGCAATATTTTTGAAAAACGTCAAAGCAATTACAGGAAAAGTAATAAAAATATATAAGTAAAAAGTATCACTAAAACAAAAATAAATGTATTTATCTAGAGAATGCACTAATTTTTTAAAAAATTTAGCGCTGATCGAGTAAATATAAGAAAGGGGACATTCTCTTTATGTGGGTTCTGGTCTGATAAAGAATTTCTGGTTTCTCTTTTTTGTGTCTCTTTAAACGTGGATTATATCAAACCTTCAAAGAAACTTGCGTGACACAGAATGATTTCTGTCGGATGTAGCTGAGATTATTATTTAGCCTTTGGCCCTGATAAATCGTTGTAAGAACTTAGCTAGTTTAATCAGAAAAAGTCAAAGACTGACCTGCCCCAAATTTATGTGTCGGTATTATCCTGTTCTGGGTACTTTACCAGAAGAAACTAAGTAACTGTTGGGGAAAAGAATCATCTGCTTAGCAGAAAACAGGTCCCTTCGTTAGAGATTCTCAAAGATATTTTTAGGATTATAACCTAATATATATTATAAATGTGAAAGTTTGAAAATCTTTGTGGGTCTTTCACGCAAAAAACAAATTCATGGATTTTAATGAAACTTTACAGTAATATAGCTTATACATCAGAATAACACATAGGCTATAATTTATAAAAATTTGTAAAAGTGTCCAAAAATATAACGCTATTTGTCAAGTAAGAAGGAAAAAAATTCTGCCATCTACAAGCAATTTTTGCGTGTGCTGCAAAAAAAAGCCCACGTCAGCATATATTTATCTTTTATTTGTGAAAAACTCTTTTGTTTTTGGCTACGCAAGGGAATCACTTCTAATTAATTCCGCCCTAATTTCACGTTTTGGACCTGTGAATAGGCCTAGAAGATCTTGTGATTTAACACCGCTAGACTATTTTCTGTGGGGCTATGTAAAGTCATTGGTCTATAAGCCCTAAATGCTTGACTATTTAGAAGACAACATTCGCCGTGTTATTGCCGATATACGGCCACAAATGTTGGAAAAAGTCAACGAAAATTGACGTCCAGATTGGACTACATCTGAGCCAGCTGTGGCAGTCCTATGCCAGAAATCATATTTAAAATGTAACGCCACAAGATTATCTTTCGAATAAAAAAAATCATGTCAATCGAATAATACATCGTTTTTATATTGCAATTTAAGTTCAACACCTCTAAGAAAACACCCTTTATATATATATATATATATGTATATGTATATATATATATATATATATATATATATATATATATATATATATTTGTATATATGTATTAAGAAAGGGTCCCTAAGAAGTTT
>BMAU01010991.1:0-14832 GCA_019973935.1 Trichonephila clavipes
CTAAAGTTACAATAAGATTTAAACCTCTTAAGTTCCACCTTCATATAAATATGTCTCCCTCAGATAAAACGTTCTTTTCCATAGACGTATATATACGTCTGTCAAAAGTACGATTTTTCTTAGCACTGCTATCCATAAAATTATTGCGAATCCTTTGGAAGCAATTAAGCAACAGTATTTGCGAAGGATGTACTTATTTCAGAGGATTGCAATTTCTACCTAGTTGTCATAGCAACGACTTTAAACAAGCTTTTCCCCAGTGAGCTGAAGGAATTGCTTCTAATAAAAATTCCTTGAAGTTTTAGCGAATGGGGTTCTTCGGCTTTTTTCGTCATAAAAAAGATGGCAACGTCGGCTTCAAACGCATCAGAAATGGCGTAAAATATTTTAATGGCGCATAATATTTTAATGGCGTATATTATTTTAATGGCGTATGATGTTTTAAACCGAATGGGGCTCCATTTCTGCTTACGATCGTACAAAAAAGCACTAGTGAAATAAAAGAAATAATATTGGTTGCTCATTTTCCGAAACAGAAAGAAAATCGGCGAATAATTTTTCAGTGTGCAGATAGGGCGTGGCTAACGTCAGAGAGTATCGTAAACGTTATTCTACGACAAATCCTAGATGCACATTGGTTCATGAGGTACGCTGACATTAGATCAGCTCTTAACATTCCGACTATCAGGCAAACTATAAGAAAACTAGCTATTAACTTCTTCAGTAATATTGACGGGCATGAAAACCCATCTATTCAAGAGATCCCTACATACCCAACTTATCCCTTCATCCGTAGACCAAGAGACATCTTGGTCGATCCTGATTTTAATTAATTTTTAACTTTTTACCCTTTTTTCTCTTCATTTTACAAATTTCAAAATTTTGCTGCGATCCAACTCTGTTGAATCGCAGTGTGTTCTGATTGGCTGCATATCCTAGCAAAGTACTTATACCCCATTATCTGAACTCCTGGCTCGGCCAATAAAATCGCTCTCTTTAGTTCCACAGCCCATATTCCCACCTCCTGATATTTTTTCCCGCACTTTCTGATCTCGGTTCTTGCTGTAACCCGATTGGCCACTGTAACTCCGCCCACTTAATGGACGCTTCGAAAACGATTTTCAGCTCTTAAAAGAGCTTTTCTGAATACTTATAACTTTTTTGTATTTATTTCTCCCATTAAATTTTTTAAATTTCAAATTATTCATAAAAACTAAATTTTACTCTTATTTAAATACTTTTCTAAAAAGGGCAATGGTAAATTGTGTACAGTCATCTTTATTCCAGGATAGGAGATTTGAGTCCGACGGGACTATGTGCTCCAAAATTCACCCTAACGTAGAGAGTATCGTTTTGCTTACGGCAACCCGTCATCCTCACTGCATCTTGGAAAATTTCGCGAAACGATTGTTCCAAATATGCATATGTGATAAGGCCTTTAGAAATAAACAAATACTTTAGAAATTTGTAGCTGAATTTTTGAAATTTAATTCAAAGGAAACGAAGTGTTTTTCGGTAAATCACATATAAATCTGAATACTAAAACCTGTTTTAATTTTTTTTTTTAGGCTCCTTTTTTTAAAAAAAAATAGAAAAAGAAAAACAAAAGAAAAAAAGCGCTCTTTAGGTATTTAAACACCTAATTTTAGAGTTTGGATACTCACACATTTTAATGTTATTCAAATAACACTATACTAAACAAATTTTTTATAGTAAAAATTCTGATGATGTTTAAAGTAAGTTTAAATACCTTTTAGTATAATTTTGATCTTTCACTGGGCAAAAATATTTTGTTTAATAAAATAGGGAAACAATAAATGAATATTGAAAACTAATTATTTTTATTACAAAAGATGTAATATCATTTGTTGAAGTTGTAATATTATCTAATTAGATTGATATTGCATGATAACGAGCATAAGAGAGAAAAATAGAATTGATAACAAGAGAAAAATATTAAGTAAAAAACAAAACTAAATCAAGCAGAGAAAAATATTTATAGTTAGAACCCCTTCAAGGGTTGTATATACACTCAAGGACATTGAAAATAGCGACCCAAGAAGGAAGCTATGAACAATCGCGAAACTTTGCAAATAAGTACAGAGTAATGTGATATGCAAATGATCCAAGTTTTGTGCCAATACGCATTCTCATACACGCCGAGGTGGCGCTACAATCAGGAAAGAGGCTGCTATATAAGCCAGCGCAAATTCGAAGATTCATAAGCGTGACGACTACCCGCCGATTGTAGGAAGACTTTGGTAAGCGAAACAAGCCAGGTAAACGTGCTAGAAGACACTTCTCACAGTTAAGCGAGTTTGAGAGAGGCCTGATCATTGGGATGAAAATTGCAGGCTGGTCGACGCGCCGTGTTGCTGGCCAGGTGGATCGTCCGGAGTGTGCCGTTAGAAATTGTTGGGAGCATTGGACACGAGAAGGTACCCACGTGCGGAAAACCGGGTCTGGAGCGACCAGGAAGACCAACGAGGAGAGAGGATCGAAGGATCGTGCGGCAAGCACTTGTGGACTCCACAGTGACTCGTTCAACGATACGAGAAGACGTAGGCGTAGCAATTGTTCCACATACAATTTCCAGACACCTTTCAGAAGCAAATGTGGTGGTGCCAAGCCAGATCAATGTGGCATGTCACATATTGGCAGAAGGTTGTGTTTAGTGATGAATCCCGGTTTGTTTGGGGGACAGATGATAACCGTGTACAGGTGTGGAGGCGCCCTGGAGAGCGGTACAATTCCACCCACACTGTTCTACGTCACACTGCCCGCACAGCTGGTGTAATGGTCTGGGGCGCCATAACCTATGATAGCCAGTCCACTTTAATTGGGATGGGTGGAACCTTAACGGGCCAACGTTACGTTGATGATATTCTTTGATCCCATGCAGGACCTTCCCTAAATGGTCTCCCAGGGGCAATTTTCTAGCAAGATAATGCTCGTCCGCATACAGCAAGAGTTGCTCAAGACTTCCTACGTCATTTTCAGACTCTTCCATGGCCAGCCCGCTCCCCCGATTTGTCCCCTGTTGAGCACGAGTGGGATCCACTAAAGCGGCAGATGCCATCGTGTCATTCTGTACATTATTTAGAGTTGGCTGTTTCAGATTTGTTGGCCTATCTACCTCAGGACAACATAAGGTGTCTAATCAACTCAATGCCGGACCGTGTGGCGGCATGTATTGCAGCTGGAGGTGGTCCAACGCGCTATTGAAGTTGCCCAGTATTTGTGTCGTTGCACACCCTGTATTCGTTTAATTGTCTTGTTTTTGAGATCAAGTGAATCTCTCATCTGTGTCATTATGTGTATTAAATTTCATTTCAATCCGATGCTTTCTTCTTGGGTCGCTATTTTTAATGTTCCTGAGTGTATATATATGAACTATTCTTTTTCATGTATAATTTATTTAAATAAACATTGCTGCGACTTTTGTAACAGCAGGCCATAAGTAAACACCTGAAAAGTTAGAATGAAAATCAAGCGTCAGAAAAATTATAAAAATAAAAATGAAAAGCATGTTTGCATAGGTGGTAAAATAAGTCAAACTTTGGTTATTTTAACTAAGCTAAATTATTTAAGTTTGAAGTTTTTTTACGACTTTGGTAAGTCTTTTTCAATTTATACTTTAAAAATTATCAATTTTTTTTTTTAACTTTAACTTTATAAAGATAAATACATAAAATGTTTACATTGAAAGACCCTAAGCCGTTGGAAAAATTCCATGAAATCTATCACAAAAAAGTGCTGACTATCTAGTATGATTTTTTATTACTATAAAGCTACAAATTAAAATTTTTCTCATTGAATATCATTTTTGTAGAGAACTCGATTTAAACTGAAAATTCTGGAAAATTTGTCTTAATTTGTATTATAAGGTTTTTAAAATTATTAGTGGGAAATTGTTTTTCCGTGTACTAAAAAAAAACTTGAATCATATACTTTAAATTAATTGAAAGTGTTCACAAAGTTTGTTGTTATGAATCTTAATTTGCGTTTAAAAAAAGCTACACTGCAGTACTAATTAAAAAGGGATTTAATTCTGTTTAAATAGTCATCGCTTTTAGAGTAAAAAGAATGTTATTTAAAGCAAAATGTATTATTTTCAACCATAGTTCTAGTGAAGAAAAAGACACAGCTCAGCTTTCCACCATTTTTCCCAATTCCTGCTATATAATAAGTTCACTCTCTTTCTATATTTATTTATTTATGTATATTATGTTTAAATTTTCAATCGTTAATAAAATTATTTTATTCATCTATTCATGTTCAAGTGCATTTTTTTAGACTTGTAGTGGGTAACACTTGATGTTAATACAGTTTTTTCAAATATTAATTCATTAATTAAATTTTATTTTTTTATTTTAAATTTATTTTACTTTATTTCTGACAAAGTTAAATTTATCTGTAACAGATGGCGCCAGTAAGGTTTTCTAACGAAGTAGGAATTGACTTCAAATTTTTTTTGTATTACTTGTCAAAGGTCATCATATAAAAATAACTTCAATGTTCCGTAAGTTAGTTGTGACCGTAGTAACCGAGTGGTCATGGTCGCGAACTCGTGGTCACCATTGCTTCTGCTGAGTTGTGTGTTCAAATTTTGATGCCACTAAAGACCCAATGTACAGATACAAATACAATCTTTCAGGATTTAAATTCTCATGATGGTTCTAGAATAAAGTCCTTGAGTGGAGTTTTGGATAGTAGAGTGCTAAGTGTTGTTTTGTTTCATAACTGGGATTATAAAATACGTGGTCCATCATTTATTGCCATCGTGTTGCCTCGGAATGCGTTATCAATAAACAAGTAATCTGCATACACTCTTTGGTAAAAGAGGAATCGCGCGCGAATTTGTCAATTTACCATTAGAGTACTACTATAAATGCCACCCATCCGATATAGTGGCTAATGACGCTGACTGCTGTGCCGTATGGGCTGGGTTCAAATCTCGGAGAAGACATATATGTTTGTAATTGTATAGTGCCTTTGCGACATGAGGGTACTCTAAATAGCCGTTCAGCCGCAAGTCCTCTCATGAGATTGGTTTGTGATAATCCCTCCCTTCCCCTGGAGTGATTATCTCTTTGAGTATCAGCGTGAGCTATAGGTGTAGGATTAACGAAAGAACTAGAAGGAAACTTTATCTTAATATGACTTTATTAGGATATTCAACTTAAACCTTTAACAAATTAGATTATAATAACTTATGTGAGATAATCTACGATGGTAAAACACACTACACACAATATATTTATAATAACGACTTAACCTAACTCGGACCACTATCAATAACTGAATCGCTTACATTCAATTCTAATACAATCCCTGATCCTAATATTAAATAACCAATCCTACATTGTTGTAGTATCAGTAAGCGATCACAATAATTTTAGATGAGATCTTGCGGTAACTCGTGTGCAATGGTATGCACCTTGATTAATGGATCTCTACCACGTATAATTACTATTCTTCACCACGTAACGTTATCTAAAACTTCTTCAATCTAGAACCACGAACTGTTTATATTCCTCTAATTGTCATCGCGCTTACTCTTAACTCCTGATATTTAAAGGCTCCTAATTTGCATCTTTCTTTCACACTTCACTTCTTGGATTTGGTTGGAAAAGAGTTGCCATTAATTCTGACCCCAAACAACCCAAAGGATATGTTAAAGAAAAGACGCGTGAGCCCGTCACAGGTTGAAAAGAAAAAGAGGAGGGGAGGCCTGTGATCACCCCCGGGAGTTCGTTCTCAAAATTGAGGGGAACAGACCCAAAAATTATACTGCCACCTGCATAGTGCTCAAAGCTATGGCTATCGACATACGTAAGCCTAGCCCCTTGCCCTGATGAATTTCGTGTACCTTGATCTGATGTTACTAACGATCAAGTGGCATATATATAAGTAACAACAATAACTTATGGAAATAGAAAAGAATTTGATTTACATTAAGGGGATGTTATAGAGCTATAAGAAAACTATTGAAAGTGGTCATTTATTTCTGAACTACTGTGAAATAACAGGAACTGCCCTTCAACTAATATCTCACACGCTTAATTACATATAGAATCACTCTACGTAAAGACTAAACTACTCATTTCCCTTTAACGTACAACAGCTTTTATTGCTCACAGTGAGTTTAAGTGAAGTTAGAACACGATTTGTGTGTGTGTGTCTTGACCAGCCATGACACTCGGGACTATTTAAATCAAAGAAAATATGAATTACTTAGTCGTCGTATATATACAGGATGTCCGGGCTAAAAGTATCCATAAGTCATGGCCTATTATTACGGAACTACCATCAGAATATAATAAACTTTTCATCTGTGGATTGAAAAACTCTCCGAGAGTTTTTAGGTCTAGTCCGATCGGTCACACGTGGATGCATTATTCGACAATAACAGAAGATAAATTTGTTGCACTGACTTCATTAGTGAAAGGTGTAGTGCGTACTTTGGTTAACGAAATTTAAATCAGTCATGCGTGTTCAAACTGAATGAGATGGCGGTTCTCCGACATCAAAATCTATCCAATCAATGGGAAAGAACTTTAAAGGAGACGGGAACTTTGGTATCTCAAAACTGGCAAGTATCCTTAAGTTTTCGTGATAGAAGACACAGTTCGATCGTGTGCGTGATTCCTTTTGTAGGAGTCTTAATAAGTTTATTAAGCAAGCCAGTATCGACATTCATTCCATTCTGTTCGAACACGTTACTGTACATGCGTAACTGATTTAAATTCCTTTCACCACGCACTGCACCTTTACTGTCACGTCCACATCTTTACTAATGAATTCAGTGTAATAAATTTATCGTCTGCGATGGCCGAATAATACACCCACGTGCAGCCGATCGGACTAGACCCAAAAAGTTTTTCAATCCACAGATGAACAGTTTATTACATTCTGATTGGTAGTTTTGTAATAATAAGCCATTACTTTTAGATGCTGTTTGTCCTGTTACCCCTGTGTATGAAGCCCTGACGAAAATATGGAACTCAGTTCGTCCGTTCAACATTATGCCCTCGCGAAATGAGGACTCCAGGATCCTTCTTTTCCTGATGTTAGCGTGATAAAACCGTATTATACCTCCCTACCTCCATATCAGTTGTCGCCGAGAATAGCTGCTCAAACTAAAATGATTCTCATCAGTAAGCCGAATGCGAGTCTATTGATGAGAAGTTGTACTTTTCTGTTTTTGACTCCACAGTAAACATGGCAGCCGATGGGTTACTGTTAATGGTACAAAGTGTTCAAGACGGCAGGACGACGGTAAACCAAGATTCCTGTCATTTGGTTGCCCCGTTCGCAGATGATGACTAATGTTACCTGATCTTTGGACCTAGTTTGTTTTCACCAGCAGAACGATATACCAGTCACAATTTGATCTTGTTTTAACTCAGCCGACCAGCACCAGATTATTTTATCACATGCAAAGACAGCATGATGTTTCCATGTTGTATATCTCTTATGAACGTACTACACTCATGTCCATAAACTAAGGATAATTCAGAATATCACAGAAATTGAACTCTAAAATAAAAATTTCACCTGTAGAATTATCACACACATCTTGAAAAAGAATATGCAAATTACAGGAAACCACCAGATGGCTCGGATAGTACGTCACAATGACGAGTGTAAGAGAGGTGTATATAAGGAATGGTGGCAAAGAAGTAAAATTGTTCACAAGCGCTTTAAAAGACTTTCAGGGCAATAACCGCGTAGTTATGGCACAATGGAAGCATTTGGATGATTTTTACGTGGTAGAATTATTGGACGACGGGAATGTGGACGTACCCAGCTGGAAGTATCCGAGGACCTTGAAATCGCCCAGAGTGTCATCTCCAGGCTTTGGGAACGATTCCAAGATGATAGTAATGTGAGTAGATGTTACAGCACAAGTCACCCCCGAGTTACAACGCCGAATGAGGACCGGTATTTGACAGTTAGTTACTGCCAAAGGAAACAGACGGAGCACAGCATCAGAACTGTCTCGTCAGCTCTCTTCAGTTACCAGCACGACAGTTTCAAGGCAGACCGTGTACAGACGCTTAGGGCACATTGGTCTATATGCTCGTAGGCCTGTCATATGTATTCCACTTACCTCAACTCACTGTCGCCTGCGATTAACATACCTGGAGAGAGCATGCATTGTGGACACCACAACAGTGGTCTTGTGCGATGTTTACCGACGAGTCCAGATCTAGTTTGCAGTCTGATTCTCGTCGGACTTTAATATGGAGAGCGCCAGGTACCCGTTACCACCAAGAGAACACCATTGAACGACACCGTTAGGGTGGTGCACGGTGGCTCGCGTTTGGGGAGGAATTATTCTTGGTTCCAGAACTGACCTGCATGTTCAGAGTGTAACGATGACAGGCCACATCTATCGGAATGTCATTCTGGAAAACATGTACGTTTGCTTCGGGGCACCATGAGTGCTGAATTTCTGTTTATGGATGACAACTCCCGTCCTCACCGTGCAAACATTGTAGACGACTACCTTCAATCGGAAGATATCACCCGCATGGATTGGCCAGCATACTCACCGGACTTGAATCCAACAGAGCATGTGTGGGATATGCTTGGTCGTCGAATTTCAGCCCGTCACTCCCCACCCACCTGTCTACCGGAACTTCAGTGGGCATTGCTTGATGAGTGGTGTAATATTCCCCACGATCAGATTGATAATTTGATACTCAGCATGCCTAGGCGTTGTAAGGCCTGTATTTCATCGTCCGGGAGACATACTCCGTATTAAACATCATACTAACCATGTTATACTGTTTTTTGTAAATAGGTTCTTTTTTAAAATTTGCTCCTGGGAGTAAAAATCCCAATTTTTATTAATTTTGTCAAACATATAGCATCCTTTTTTGCTCTTTATCTTTTTGTTTAATAAATATTCTTTACAAATAAGTCAAATTTGTTTTGCTTCTGTCTATTTCTTTGCTTGAACTTCATTATCTTTAATTTATGGACCTGAGCGTATTTCGCTTTAACTAACAAGGAATGCATAGAAATGCGTTCTCCCTCCTTTTTAAGTTGCATTGCCACTGATCATGCACATTCCACTCGTTTGCGTGCCATGACGTCCCTTCTGATGTCACATTGATGATATTTTGCATATGCACCACCTTTCTACCTAGTGGCCTTTTCACTATACTGGTAGAAATGATCCCTTTGGGTTGGGTAAAACTCCATTTGTAGCACAATTTTTCATACTAGCGTATATACACTCTATAACAAAACAAAACAAACAAACAAATGGTACACCGAGAAGGAGTTTCCAATTGTGATAAAATTGGTGGATGTGAAAAGCATACATAGAGAACTAAACGATTAAAATTTCCAAACAGCTGAGTGTGAGATAGAGAGATTATTCTCGAGATTATATTTTTGATGTCTCAAACCCCAACTTCCGGTTTACATATAAAAACATCGTTAACTGTATTAAAACTTAACTCTTATGTTAAGAATAATAAATTTTACGCATCAATATAATCGCCTATTTGTGGAAAAAGTCAGAGGTAATCTTATTGCAGCTAGTAAATAACGTTTAATTTCCGTGTAAAAGTAAAGTGTATTTTCGTATGTGTTTGAGTCTGTGAATGGGTTTGTTTTTAACAATCTTTTGCTGTTTAAATTTCTCAAAATTAACAGAAATATTTTCCTGCATTTTTGTTAAAAATTTGTTGCTGTATTTTAAAGTATTTTATTTTCTGTGCTTACATATTTTAGAAACTGGAAATAGCAATTTATCGTTTGTAAAATAAATATTTTTAATAGATTTTGAATGAAATTTTAAAAATAAAAAGTTTTTATGGTAATCTAAATATATTTTAAGACAGGAAAATATAGTCGAACCTTTGTAAAAAAAAAAATCACCACCACGAAATTAACATACACTTATTACGCTGCTTACAGTATCTGACTACTTTAAAATTGCTGATTCCATCAAAATATGTTGTATGATTTAATTGTATAGGTATTTTTATTAGTTTTATAAAAATACAAGTTTTTTAATTTTTTTTATTTACTTGCACAAAAGTTACAATTGCCTCAATAAGAGTTAGATGCCATTTCCAGTAAGAAGTTATCGATTTTAAAATGCGTTTTACGTAAAATGCGCCTTTTGAAAAACTTAAAACGGGGACAAGGGTTGCAGGAAAAGTCACAAAGATAATTAACAGTAATTTTTAACTATATAACGGGGTTTTTTTAAGCGTCTTCATACAGTGAGTAAGATACACTCTCTGTTCTATTTTGGGAAAAATTTGAGTATCTCTTACCTTTTGGGTTAGTTCAAAAATAATTAGCAATATAATGTATTAATATTCAAAGAACTCTTTCTGCTGATTAAAATTAAAAATGCTTAGAGAAAGCCCCGTTTATACATGTTTTTATGCATTTTCACCAGTATTTTCTTATTTTGATGGGGGGGGATTCAGTAAAAATTCTACTTTTCCCCTCATATTATTTACAAGAAAAATGTGAAAATCATAAAAAAATCATTATATTTTATTTCAAGAAAATTTTTCGTGCATAAATGGATATCTTAACCCTTAAGCGGTCGACTTTTTTTTGCCCAAAACATTCCCCCAAAAAGCACATTTTTTATTGCATATAACTAAGCATAATATTTAACAGAATGTGAAAATGGCAGAATTTTAATTCTCAATATTAAAATTTCAGACGGTTTTTATTTTATAATTGTAGAACACGCAAAAACCCTAAATGTTTTCTTTTTATAAATACACTCTGGATGCTGTGAAAAAGGCTTCATATACTTTAAAGAAAATACCTTCATATACCTTTCTCTCATACTTACGAAAACTTTCATTCCTCTTTTAAAACTGTTGAGAATTTTGTGGATATATATATATATATATATATATATATATATATATACATACATATATACCTCCATATTCTAATATTAGAAAAAATTACTTATTATTATTTTATTCATATATACTCTAGTGTTACTAAAGTTATGGTAATTTGTAATTCTCTTATTGATTTTTATTTTCATCCTTTTTACACTTTTGTTAAGTGCTACATTTCAGCCATTAACGTGATTTACATCTGCATTGGGGTCCAGAATCTGGCAATAACTTTTTATTGCACTCAGATTGAGTGCGGGCTTTGCATTTTTAAGTGCAATTTTTGGGTAAGTTGCCTCTATCTTGTAATGGATTTAGCTATTCCTATCCTTTATTTTTCAATAGGTTTTTACTCAGTATTATTTAAATAAGAGGGAAGGTTGGCTGGCGAAAAACATGTTCAATCTCACTTTTATATAAATTATTTTATATATTAGCTGTCCTAAGTCAGCAATGTTTAAAATACTGTTGCATCCATTTTATAATTTTATTCTGGGTTGCTCATGCGTCCTTCATTGTGTGGTTTTCTTTTACTGTCTTTGTATTTTTCGAGTTTGATTGTTGGATGTTATCTCTTGCTTGTAGAGAATAAGACTATATATAAAGAGTGTTTTTTTCAGGTATAAAAGTTTAAGTTGGCGACCGATTTAACAGCTGTCAAGTGATTTATTCTCAGTTTGGTTTGGCAATTCATCAAAACGATCATCAAGCAAGGCGTAGATTCGTCGAATGGGCCCAAAACGAGATTGCCGTTGTTCCCGATTTTCATAAGCGAATTTTGTTTAGCGATGAAGCGCACTTCTGGTTGAATGGCTACGTCAACAAACTAAAGTGCCGCATTTGGAGTGAAGATAATCCCAAGTGTATGTCGAAACACCGTTACATCCAGAAAAACTGACTGTTTGGTGCGCTTTATGGGCTGGTGGAATCATTGGTCCTTACTTCTTCAAAAACGATGAAGGCCATAACGTTACAGTCAATGGTGATCGGTATAGAGCCATGATTACTAACTTTTTCATTCCTGAATTGAACAATCATGATGTCCAGAGCTGTGGTTCCAACAAGACGGCGCAACATGTCACACAGCTCGTGCCACAATCGATTTATTGAAAGACATGTTTGGTGACCGCCTAATTTCACGTTTTGGACCTGTGAATTTGCCTCCAAGATCTTGTGATTTAACACCGCTAGACTATTTTCTATGGGGCTATGTAAAGTCATTGGTCTACACGGATTAGCCAGAAACGCTTGACCATTTGGAAGACAACATTCGCCGTGTTATTGCCGATATACGGCCACAAATTTTGGAAAAAGTCATCGAAAATTGGACGTCCAGATTGGACTACATCCGAGCCAGCCCTGGCAGTCCTATGCCAGAAATCATATTTAAAATCTAATGCCACAAGATTATCTTTCGAATAAAAAAAAAATTCATGTCAATCGAATAATACATCGTTGTTTTATTGCAATTTAAAGTTCTATACCTCTAAAAACACCCTTTAGATGGTTATATTTTATCAGGAACTGGGATACGTCAATCCCTCAGTCCTCTATCGTGTTTTAGAATCGGCTTGGTTTTGTTCCTTGGCTGGTGATGGTAGGCGTGGAAATCGGTGGCAGGCGCATGATTTCTCATGAGTGGCTTTGATTGGATGATGGGAGTGAGCTTCGAAAATTGTACTTGGGAAATTTTTTAAAGAGTAGCTATTGATGTTAAAGTAACAATTGATGTAACAATCATTTGATCAATTGATGTAACAATTGATGGTAAAATATTCAAGGAAATAAAATGAAAATATAATAAATTTTGTAGAAAGAGAAATTACGGAAAAAAGGAGTTTAAAATTTATCTAACATAGCTTCGAAAAGAAGTAAAGTCTTAGCTTTATCATCTTCGGAGTTTTTTAATTTGGGAAGTAATTGTAAAATTTCAGGTGATATATTTTTATGATGTGAGAAATCATGCTGATCAGTTCAATCACTTGATCTAGGCCTAAATTTTCATTTTCTATGGCTTGGATTTCGTGGGAAACTTTGTTATTTGAATTTTCATTAGTTTTTTCAGTTAACTTGTGGACTGCGGTGGGGGTGGAGGGGGTGCGGTTCCGCTAACAATGTTAGCGAAAGAGACACCTTCCGTACGAACGTTGTTTTCGAAAGTTTTATTCGCGGTAAGGGGCGTGCCTTTTTTTTGGCTTAGGGAACTTGAGGCATTTGGTGTAGCAGGCCGAATGACCATATTCTTGGCAATTTATGCAGAAGGGGTTTTCCTGTCGCTCCTTTAACGGGCATTGACGGGTGGGGTGTTCTTTTCCACACTTTAGACATCTTGGCTTGACGTGGCAGTTTTCTGCCGTGTGAAAGAAATTGTTGCAGTTAAAACATTGGGTAATTTCTCTAATGAGGTAACCTTCAATTTTAACTTGCATGTTGCCGACAGTTTTGAGATCGAAGATTTTTTATTATTGGCGTTGCGGGGGAGGGTGACTTGGGAAAGGGGAGAGCGGTCTTAGTTTTCTTAGAAATTAATTGGGAAACATTTTCAATTGTGAATCCTTCTTCTAGGTCAGATTGTATATCGTGAGTTTTGGTAAAAATGGGCAGTCCTTTAATGACTATTTTGATTGGTTTTATTGGCTTTGGTTTAAGTGAGAAAATTCAAAATCTTTGTCTTCTTCAAGAAAATTTTTAACAGCGTGATACTCTTCTATGTCATTAGTGATTAATTTAATAAATTCTCCTGACGATTTGTTAGTGATATCTGGGAATGTTTGATAAATGGATTTAAGTTGGACTCTGATATTTTTCTTAATTTTAAGATGAATTGGGGGAGGGGGCTTGGGTTTTGGGGGCGCTGTTTCATTATTTTCTTCCGAGCAACTTGATTCTTATCAGTTTTAGATTCAAGATCTGAGAAACTTTTATTTACAGTGACTAGCTCACTAGGTAAAGGAGAGACAGGTCTAGCTGTTTTCTTGGGGAAGACAAAGTCTTCCACAGAATCCTTTTTTATTAATTTTACGTTTTTTATTTTTATTTTTATTTTTTAGAATTATTTGCATTTGTGGGTGCTTCAGAATAATTTTTTAAAATGTGATTAGAATCACTATCTTTATGCTTTTCAGTCGGTATCGGGGGGAGTACAGTAATTACCATTGCAATTAAAAGTCATACATGGGGGAGGAACGAAGCTCACTCAGCATTGTATCCTTTTTCTTTCGGTATCATCAATAGAGGCCCGAAGAATGGCCTTCTTCTCGTGGTTATCACCGGTGTCTGGAAAGTTGACAAGTTCAGTGCAGCGATTGATAACTATGTCAAGGGCTTCGATCTCCAGCGAAAGCCTGTTTTTCTTTCTTCGCAGCTGTTGGTAATATCTGGTGGATCGGTTTCCATTTGTGCCATCAGGACGGAAATAGAATGCAAGTTGGAGCTCAGAAGAACACGTCTGCTCTGGTCGAAATCATAGCGTCTTCTTTGACACCCTTTAACAAAACCACAAATGACAGTCTACAACAATATATATATATATATATATATATATATATATATATATAAACTTAAGTGGTGCATAATTTGACGTAGTGTAATTGATTCTTCAACGGTGGTATTTATTTTAGATGGTTCATGTTTTACATTTTATTGGCATTGACGAGGCAGTCTTGTAAGTTAATCCATATTATTGAACATCTTGAGACACATAGGCATATTATAAATATAAAGCATGTGGACGATACTACACAAAACAAAGACAACGAACACACAACGCTCTGCAGTTCGACTACATGTTAAAAAGGCAAAGATAGAAGAGAACGAGATTTTCCAGTCTAGCTTTTATACAAACCGGGAAATCACATTATTTGGGGGGATGTAGTTCCAGAGGTTGTCCTGAAGGACTGGACCAAAGATAAATCAAATCTGTTAAAGATTAAAG
>BMAU01010992.1:0-11530 GCA_019973935.1 Trichonephila clavipes
TTTTGACACTAAAGCTACAATTCGACTTTAACTTCTTATGTGCCACCGACGTATAAAAACGTCTCGCTCTCTCATCCAAAGCTTAATTTTCTGACGTATATATACTTCTTTCCGAAGTACGATCTTTTCGTGCAGTGCTATCCATAAAATTATTCCGACGGCTTTGGAATGCTGTAAAAGAACCTTCATAATGGTAAAAAAGGATTGTATTAAAACAACTTATTTGAAATAGTATAAAACACAGTAGTAAAACGAATAATGAATGCATTAAATGACATTTTAAATGATGCTATGGTGATCCATCTGGTATAGTGGTTAGCGACGCTGACTGTTGTGTCGTAGGGCCTAGGTTCGAATCCGTGGAGAATATATGGGACGCTTGTAAATGTGTATAGTACCTTTGCGGCATGTGGATACTCCATATAGCCGTCGAACCATTAGTCCTCTCTTGAGGTCGGTGGAAGGGAAATAGAAGTGAGAAACTCCTGTCCCCCCTTCAGGGTGTTCTCCCTCTAAATTGGGGTGAAAACTGAGCTAAAAGAATCGTACTGTGTCACCTGTATGATGCTAAAAGGCTATGGGCAACGACAGGCGTGCATCTAGAAGTCCAACCTCACTCTGCCAATATTCCTTCCCTTCCCAAAGAGTAGGACAAGACAGCAACATTAATACTATGAAAATGAAAAATTTTATAAAAGCAAGATACTTAAATTTGAAATTATATTTGTTTCTTTTATACGGAGACTTACCCATAAACTATAAGAATTCTGCTTTTTACATTTCGCAAATCAGATTATTTTTAAACGAACATGAAATCCTGACTATATTTCACAATTATGTGATGAAAGGCAGCGATATTTACCTATTTAGCAGATATGGCTGTGCCATTCTAAATAAAATAAACATATCCTTTCAAGGACTGAATGTACATACTAGGAAAAATTCGGGGAAAAAATGAAAACTTTACTTTAAAAACTTATGTTTATCTTATCTCAAAGAGAATAACGTGCAATAATGTGCAAAACTAGACAGTTTTCTCACGAATGATTTTAAATGAAAATTAATTAAATTTAGAGGGCCGTGTTAAAATAATACAATGGATTACTATAAACACTATAAGAAAATATTTCTCAGAAGAGAAAGTTAAGGTATCCGACTACGTTCGGAACCGTGATTTTGCAGAAGCGAATAAATGGATAATATTTAAGATATTTGGTGTCACTTAGATTAAAAAATGTATATAAAATTGTTTCAAGAATAGTATTACAATGAAAAATTATTTAAGTACAAAATTTTGACAAAAAATGAACATAGAATGACCCATTTTCAAAATATTCTCCTTTTGAGAAAGATGCTTCTATTTTGATAATATTTTGCCTGTATATAGCTCAGACCTCTGTACAGAGGCTCAACTAAATTTTGTGAAATATATAACTTAGAAGTGGGTATATTCATATTTTACAACAGAGGGGAGCAATTTTAAGAAAAAAACGCCAATAATTATTTCAATTGGTGGTAACTCTGAAAATAATGTGAATTTTTCAAAAATTCTAGTTGAACCTCTGTAGAGAGGTCTGAGCTATATACAGGCAAAATAGTATTATAATAGAAGCATTTTTCACAAAAGGAGAACATTTTGAAAAAAGATTATTCTAAGTTCATTTTTTGCCGAAATATTGTATTTAAATCATTTTTTTGTCAAAATGTCCTTAAAACAATTTTATACATGTATTCTAATCTAAGTGACACTAAATATCATGAAAATTATCCATTTATGCGATTTTTAAAATCACGGTTCCGGACGTAGTCGGATACTTTAAGGATGGTTAAAAAATCTTATTAAGCACTGAGATGAATCGAAAGTCTTGCCGGTAAAGCAGAGTATTGACGTACCAACAGACTCGACATTAACATTTAAATTAAAAACGAGAACAACTCCCCAAATATTTGGTGGCAAATTCATGCAGAATACACTGAAATGTCTGTCTTTCACACAAAGTTATAAACATTTTACTACCTCTTGGAACAACGCATCTAAATGGAAAATCTTTCTCGACGTATATGAGAAAAAGAACAAAATATTGAAACAAACACACAATATGAAATTCCATTGTGAATAACTTTAACAGAGCTAAACCTTGACAAGAAATACAAACACATGACTTAATTATTAAATAGAACGCAATGGAAGGTGACAATTGGAGGAAGAGCTAATGTTGTGTTAATGAGTAAATTACATTGAATTTACGAGGTGTGATACAAAAAACAACTGAGACTGGTCCAATAAATCATTGTACTTACGTAATTAATTCTCTGTGACAGTATCACCTTCAAAATAGTTCCCTTCAGTATCCACACACTTCTGCATTCGGTGCTGCCATTGCTAGTAACAGTTCTTGGAACGAGGTTTTTGAATGCCCTTTAGGAGATTCTCCGTTTTTGCCTGAATGTCTTCAACTGAGATAAAATGGGTTCCTTTTAAACAAGATTTAACTGTAAGAGATAAAAAAAAAGTCTCATGGGCCCAAATCAGGAGAATGAGGAGGATGCCTCATCACAGTAATGTTTTTGCTGGTTAGGAACAGCTTGACAGATAAGGCCATGTGATCGGGTGCCTTTCACAAGAAACTTGATGTTGATTCGACATTTCAGCTGCAGAATGCAGCTGAACCTGTTCACCCAATGACGCAGTGCTCCCAAATGACGTGATCTGTTTCTGTGAAATTAGCCACTTTGATATAGGTGTGTGGTATGACGTCAGTAAAACACTTGTTGCCAACTCCACTCTGTTTTCCAGCTACACACTTAGTCTCGTTTTCTTGGTGTCGTACCTAGTATTCTTGTAAGGTGAAAGAGGATGGGGCTCTATAGTGGTTATCGTCACAAGCTTAGAGCCTGTGTATCATGAGTTTGAACATTTTGTCACTGAAAATTACAATTAGAAAGTACAGAAATAAAAGTTCTTATACTAATTAGGACAGAAGATTATTATATTTTATCTCTTTGATGAGAAAAGAATAAAAGAAATATAAAAACTTCTAAATTGCATTGTTTTAAAAACTCGGGATTTTTACTTTTAACTTCAGTACCTTATTTAAAGATGGGGTTTTGTTACTATAATTGAATTTTTCAAAATTTATTAATCTGTCCTAGATGTTTGTTTTTTATGTGTCACACTTTGAGACTTAAAATAACCTTTAGCAGATAGTGTAGATGATTTAGCATTATTTGCTTTTCACGGTGGAAGCATTTAATTTTTGCGGGGAAAATATTTTGTTCATTTAAACTTTCTGTTCTACACACCTGCAAGATACAAACAAAGCCATTAGTTTTAAATGATATTTTGAACTGTTTAAATTGTTTAAGTTCACGTACTTCTACAGTTATTTGCTTTGCTGAAGATTATATATATATATATATATATATATATATATATATATATATATATATATATATATATATATGAACTGTTATTCTTTATAAATAATTTATTTAAATGCATTGCCGCGACTTATGTAACAGCAGGTCATAAGTAAACACCTGAAAAGTTAGATGAAAAATCAGAGCGCCGGCAAATTGTAAAAAATAAAAATGAAGAGCATGCTTTTGCAGGTGGTAAAACAACTCAAACTTCTGGGTTGTTTTTTTTTTAGCCAAAATTATTTAGGTTTGAAGCCTCACGACTGGTAAAGTCTTTTCCAATTTATACTTTAAAATTATCAAAAAGTTTTTAACTTTAAGATATCCTGACTTCAGCTGCTCGAACCGTGATTTTACAAAAGCGCGCTAAATGGATAAAATTTTCTATGATATTTAGCGTCACTTAGATTAGAATATATGCACAAAATTGTTGTAAGGACATTTTGACAAAAAAATTTATTAAAAATGTAATATTTTGGCAACAAATTAACTTAGAATAATCTTTTTCCAAATGTTCTCCTTTGTGAAAAATGGTTCTATTATAATAATATTTTGCCTGTATATAGCTCAGACCTCTGTGCCAGAAGCTCAACTAGAATTTTGAAACATATAACTTAGAAGTGGGTTTATTGATACTTTACTATCAACAGAAGGGAGCAATTTTAAGAAAAAGCCAATAATTAGCTTCTCAGTTGGTGGTAATCCAAAAACAATAGAATTTCCTTTCAAAATTTTGGTTGAAACTTCCGTACAGAGGTCTAAGCTGTATACAAGCAAAAAATATTATTCTAATAGGAAGCATTTTTCTCAAGCATTTTAGCCCCTTGCCGTGATGAATTTCGTGTATCTTGATCTGATGTTTAACGATCAAGTGGCATATAAGTAACAACAATAACTTATAAAATAGAAAAGAATTGATTTTACATTAAGTGGATATATTATAGAAAACTATTATTGAAAGTGGTCATTTATTTCGAACTACTGAAATAACAGAACTGTTCCTTCAACTAATATCTCACACGCTTAATTACATATAGAATCAAATTTCGCTACGTAACATCAAATAAACTGTCCATCATTTCCCTTAACGTACAACAGTTTCTTTTATTGCTCACACAGTGAGTATGAAAGTAGAACACGATTTCCAGTGTGTGTCTTGACCAGCCATGACACTCGGGACTATTTAAATAAAAAAAAAATATGAATTACTTAGTCGTCGTATATGTGCAGGGATGTCCAAAAGTATCCATAAGTCATGGCCTATTATTACGGAACTACCCATCAGAAAATAATAAACTTTTCATCCGTGGATTGAAAAACTCCCGAGATTTTTGAATTGCCCAGTCCGATCGGTCACACGTGGGGCATTATTCGACAATCCCCAGAAGATAAATTCGTTGCACACGGACTTCATTAGTAAAAGGGTGCGAGTGCATTGCTTTGGTTAACGGAATTTAAATCAGTCATGCGTGTTCAAACTGAATGGGATGGCGGTTCCGACATCAAAAATCTATCCAATCAATGGGAAAGAACTTTAAGGAGACGGAACTTTGGTATTTTAAAACTGATAAAAACTTTTCGTGATAGAAGACACAGTCAATCATGAGCGTGATTCCTTTGTAAGAGTCTTGATAAGTCTATTAAGCAAGCCAGTAACGACATTCATTCCATTCTGTTCGAACACGTTGCTGTACATGCGTGACTGATTTTAAATTCCGTTCACCAAAGTACGCACTGCACCTTTTACTGTCACGTACACATCTTTACCTAATGAATTCAGCGTAATAAATTTATCGTCTGCGATTGCCGAATAATACCTGCGTGCGGCCGATTGACTAGACCCAAAAATCTCGGAGAGCTTTTCAATCCACGGATGAACAGTTTATTACATTCTGATGGGTAGTTCCGTAATAATAAGCCATTACTTTTGGATGCTGTTTGTCCTGACATCCTGTGTATGAAGCCCTGTCGAAAATATAGGAACTCGGTTCGTCCGTTCAACATTATGCCTCGCGAAATGAGGGACTCCAGGATCCTTCTTTTCTTTGATGTTTAGCGTGATGAAACCATGTTATACTTTCCTCTTTCCATATCAACTGTCGTCGAGAATAGTTGCTCAAACTAAAAATGATTCTCATCAGTAAGCCGAATGCGAGTCTATTGATGATATGTTGTACCTTTGTGTGTTTTGACTCCACAGTAAACATGGCAGCCGATGGGTTGCTGTTAATGGTACACAAAGTGTTCAAGGCAATTTGGGATGACGGTAAACCAAGATTCCTGTCATTTGGTTTGCCATTCGCAGATGATGAGTAATGTTACCTGATATTTGGTTTCAGTCTGTTTCTGCCAGTAGAACGATATACCAGTCACAATTTGATGTTGTTTAACTCAGCCGACCAGCACCAGATTAATTTATCACATGCAAAAGACATCATGACGTTTCATGTTGTATCTCTTATGAAACATACTACACTCATGTCCATAAATTAAGGATAATTCAGAATATCACAGAAATTGAACTCTAAAATAGAAATTTCACCTGTAGAATTATCACACACAGCTTGAAGAAGAATATGCAAATTACAGGAAACCACCATTGATGGTTGGATAGTACGTCACAATGACGAGAGTGTAAGACAGGTGTATATGTGAATGGTGGCAAAGAAGTAAAATTGTTCACAAGCGCTTTAAAAGCCTTTCAGGGCAATAACCGCATAGTTATGGCACAAAGGAAGCATTTGGATGATTTTTTACGTGGTAAATTATATTGGACGACTGGAATGTGGGGACGTACCCAGCTGGAAGTATCGAGGAACTTGAAATTTCCCAGAGTGTCATCTCCAGGCTTTGGCAACGATTCCAAGATGATGGTAATGTGAGTAGATGTTACAGCACATGCCGTCACCCCCGACTTACAACGCCGAATGAGGACCGGTATATTTGGCATTACTGCCAAAAGAAACAGACGGAGAACAGCATCAGACCTGTCTCATCAGCTCTCTTCAGCTACCGGCACGACAGTTTCAAGGCAGACCGTGTACAGACACTTAGGGCACATTGGTCTATATGCTCGTAGGCCTGTCAGATGTGTTGTTCACCTCAACTCACTGTCGCCTGCGATTAACCTACCTGAGTAGAGAGCATGCATTGTGGACACCACAACAGTGGTCTTGTGCGATGTTTTCCGACGAGTCCAGATTTAGTTTGCAGTGTGATTTTCGCCGAACTTTGTATGGAGAGCGCCAGGTACCGTGTTACCACCAAGAGAACACCATTGAACGACACCGTACGGTGGTGCAGGATGGCTCGTTTGGGGGAGGAATTATTCTGGTTCCAGAGGCGACCTGCATGTTCAAAAGTGTAACGATGACAGGCCACATCTATGGGGATGGCATTCTGAACAACATGTACACATTTGTTTCGGGGGCGCCATGAGTGCTGAATTTCTGGTTATGGATGACAACGCCCGTCCTCACCGTGCAAAACATTGTAAGACGACTGCCTTCAATCGGAAGATATCACCCCGCATGGATTGGCCAGCTATTACTCACCGGACTTGAATCCAATAGAGCATGTGTGGGGATATGCTTGGTCGACGAATTTCAGCCCGCATCCCCCACCCACCTGTCTACGGAACTTCGGTGGGCATTGCTTGATGAATGGTGTAATATTCTCCACCATCAATTTGATAATTTGATACTCAGCATGCCTAGGCGTTTGTAAGGCCTGTATTGCATCGTCGGGGAGACATACTCCGTATTAAACATCATACTAACCATGTTACTGTTTTTGTAAATAGGGTTCTTTTTTAAAATTTGCTGGGAGCAAAAATCCCAATTTTTATTAATTTTGTCAAACATTTTTGCTCTTTACCTTTTGTTTAATAAATAATCTTTTACAAATAAGTCAAATTTGTTTTACTTCTGTCTCTTTCTTTGCTTGAACTTCATTATCCTTAATTTATGGACATGAGTGTATTTCGCTTTAACTAACAAGGAATGCATAGAAATGGTTCCTCCCTCCTTTAAGTTGCATTGCCACTGATCATGCACATTCCACCCGTTTGCGTGCCGTGACGTCCCTTCTGATGTGTCACTAATGATATTTTGCATATGCACCACCTTTTCTACCCAGTTGCCTTTTACTTTACTGGTAGAAATGATCCTTTGGGTTGGTAAAACTCCATTTGTAGCACAAGTTTTCTATACTAGCGTATATACACTCTATAACAAAACAAAACAAACAAACAAATGACACACCGAGAAGGAGTTGTCCAATTGTGATAAAAAATTGATGGATGTGAAAAGCATACATAGAAAAACAAACGATTAAAATTTCCAAATAGCTGAATGAGAGAGAGAGATTTATTATTCTCAAGATCATTTTGATGATGTCTCAAACCCCAACTTCTCCGGTTTACATATATAAACATCGTTAACTGAAGTAAAACTTCTTAACTTCTAATGTTAAGAAAAATAAATTTTATGCATCAATATAACTCGCCTATTTGTGGAAAGTCAGAGATACCTTTTATTGCAGCTAGTAAATAACGTTTAATTTCCGTGTAAAAGTAAAAGTGTATATTTTCTTTATGTGTTTGAGTCTGTGAATGGATTTGTTTTTAGCGATCTTGTGCTGTTTAAATTTCTCAAAGTTAACAGCAATGGTTTCCTGAATTTTTTGTTAAAAACGTGTTGCTGTATTTTAAAAGTATTTTTATTTTCTGTGCTTGCATATTTTAGAAACTGGAAATAGCAATTTATCGTTTGTAAAATAAATATTTTTAATAGATTTTGAATGAAATTTTAAAAATAAAATGTTTTTATGGCAATCTAAATATATTTTTAAGACAGGAAAATATAGTCGAACCTTGTAAAATCCCCACCACGAAACTAACATACACTCTATTACGCTGCTTATAGTATCTGACTACTTTAAAAATTGCTGATTCCATCAAAATATGTTGTATGATAAAATTGTATATAGGTATTTTTATATTAGTTTTATAAAAATACAAGTTTTTTAATTTTTTTATTTACTTGCACAAAAGAGTTACAATTGCCTCATTGAGCCATTCCAGTAAGCAGTTATCAATTTTAAAATGCATTTTACGTAAAATGCGCCTTTTGAAAAACTTAAAACGCGGGGACAAGGATTGCAGCAAAAGTCAAAGATATTTAACTGTAATAGTTTTACTATATAACAGGGTTTTTTTAAGCGTCTTCATACAGTGAGTAAAATACACTGTTCTATTTTTGGAAAAATTTTAGTATATCTTTACCTTTGGGTCAATTCGAAAACAAATAGCAATACAACGAATTAATATTCAAAAAATTAAAATTCTTTCTGCTAATTAAAAATAAAAATGCTTAGAGAAAGCCCGTTTATATATGTTTTTATGCATTTTCACCAGTATTTTATTATTTTGATGGGGGGAGGGTCAGTAAAATTTTACTTTTTTCCCTTATTATTTACAAGTCAAATGTGAAAATCATAAAAAAAAAATCCTTATATTTCATTTAAAGAAAATGTTTTGTGCGTAGTTTAATATCTTAACCCCGTAAGCGGTCGACTTTTTTGCCCAAAATGTTCCAAAAAAAAAAGGCATATTTTTTATTGCATATAACTAAGCATAATATTTAACAGAATGTAAAAATGGCAGGATTTTATTTTTCAATATTAAAATTTCCACACTGTTTTTATTTTATAATTGTATAACACACAAAGACTCTTAAATGTTTTTTTTATGAGTACACTCTGCAAGCTGTGAAAAAGGTTTCATATACCTTAAAAGAGTTTCTCTCATTCCTCTTTTAAAACTGTTGAGGATTTTGTGGATATATATATATAGATATATATATATATATATATATATATATATATATATATAAATGTAAGTCTAATTAAATTAGATTAAAAATTAAATTCCCTATCTAGCACTTAACTTTTATATTTTTCATTTCATCTTCAAGTATCAAACTAATCACCCATTTTTTCTCTTCCGAACATATGGCCTAGCCAATAAACATGTCTAATTCCAGATCGTAAGATTTAATAGCCCTATATGTCAGCATTAACTTTCAAGTACAATCATAAAATCCGCGATACTTACCCCCCATCGGTGTTTTGCAGTGGTCTTAAACACACACACATGGCGTGTTTTTTCCTCCCCGTTCTTAGCGTCAGAAGAGATGTTTATATAAATATATATATATATATATATATATATATATATAATAAAACTTAAATGGTGCATAGTTTGTCGTGGCGTAATTGATTTTTCAACGGTGGTATTTATTTTAGACGGTTCATGTTTCTCATTTTATTGGTATTGACAAGGCAGTCTTGTAAGTTAATCCAGTTTATTCAACATCTTGAGACACATAGGAACACTACACAAAACAAAGACAACGAACATACAACGCTCTGAAGTTCAATTACATGTTAAAAAGACAAAGATAGAAGAGAGCGGGATTTTCCAGAGTCTCGCTATTATACCAAGCGGGAAATCACATTATTTGGGGGTGGATGGATGTAGTTCCAGAAGTCCCCATTAGGTGGGTATTGAATTGAAAATAGTTAAATGATTGTCTTGAAGGACTGTACCAAAGGTAAATCAAATGTATTGAAAGATTAAATGATTGGGAATTGTTACATATATATATAAACTCCTGTTTGTGAAAATTGCAACACCATGAAGGAAGCATCACAGTTGAATGAAATTTAATACACAGTTGAGTGGTAATGGTACAAATAAATGATTACATTTTCAAACCAAACAAACAATTAAAAGAGATAGAAATTAGTATTTTGTGTGGCCAGTACGCGCCGCAGTAAAAGCTAATACACTACGTGGCATGGAGTTAAACAAATTTTGAATATCTGCCTGCGGAAGAGATATTCCATACTGTTTGTATGCGCAACCAAGGTTCGTCTGTCGAAGCAACCGGACGAAGATCACGAGCGAGACGCCGCCCGACGATATCCCGCACATGTTCAATCGGTGACATATCCAGCGAATACGCAGGTCAAGGAAGAAGCTGTACCTGCTGCGAATCAAGATAGGATTTTGACAGACTTAGTGACATGTGGACGGGCATTATCCTGTGGAATACAGCTCCTGGCAATCCTTGCAGGAAAGGAATAGCTTGGGGCTGTAAAACTCTCGCTTATGTATCGGGTACTGTTCAAATTGCCCACAATTCGTAGCAATTGTGATCGTCCATGATATGCTATCGGCACCTCGGACCATAATTCCGGGTGTTCGTCTACTGTGGCGTTCGATGATGCACTCCGAATGTGCCGTTCACCGGCAAAGCGCCTGACACGAATTCGGCCATCATGGTGCCACATATTGAAGCGGGAATTTTCAGAAAAGACGACCTGCTGCCAATCAGCACGCCAGCTTCTATGCGCATTGGCCCATTGTAGCCGCATGCGGCGATGGTTTTGCGTAAGAGGAATCCTTTGCGCGCAGCCCACGCTGCAGCAAACGTCTCCGAATTGATGAAGCACACAATGAAACACCTGTAGCTGTTGACCACTGAGCTGCCAATTGCTCTAGGAAGAAGCTGTGCGGTCTGGTCTGAGCCATTCGCACCAGGCGCTCTGTCATCGCGAGCTGACGTCACATTTCAGGGTCCACTCCCGGATTTCCCAGCTGTCCGACCCTCGTCCGTCCACCGCTTCGAAAACACGCATGATTGTGCTGCTGCTACGCTGCACACGAGCGGCTACTGCACGATAAGAAAATCCAGCTTCACGAATGCCG
This sequence comes from Trichonephila clavipes, assembly GCA_019973935.1. Classification (NCBI taxonomy): domain Eukaryota; kingdom Metazoa; phylum Arthropoda; class Arachnida; order Araneae; family Nephilidae; genus Trichonephila; species Trichonephila clavipes. The sequence goes on from BMAU01010992.1 coordinate 11,195, forward strand.
ACAATTCTGCTCTCGTTCAAACTCCGAAATTTGCTCAAATTTCGCTCCCTTTGTCGACGAGGCATAGTAAAGATTCAGTTAACGTTTACACTAGCATAGTAACCACCGATAATCATACACCGCCTCGCTACAGCCGTCTATTTATATCTCGGTTCGATCCGCCCTTCAGAGGGCGCTGCTCATCATACGCATGCGCTACCGGTCTTCAATTCGAATCATTTGCATATCATGCCCTACTTTACATCTCCTGAAAATTTCGGCTCACTCGCGTAGGTCCTTCGTGGTGTTGCAATTTTCAGCAAACAAGATATATATATATATATATATATATATATA
>BMAU01010996.1:0-28572 GCA_019973935.1 Trichonephila clavipes
TGACGATCATATTCAGAAGGTAACGCCTGCTCGCGCACCTCTCGCGTTCTCCTTTCTCTCTGCTCTAATGTCTCAAAGTTTTTTTTTCACTTTCACTAGTTCAAGTTTCAGTTCTGCTTTTACTTTGATGCGCCTGCGCGCGAAGACTGCTTGGTTTTGGCTGCATGCCACAACGGCCAGCCTGACCGTACGCTGTCCGCAGCGGTATTTCCATGGAGACCAGAGGAGAATCTGAAACTTACAAAAAACGGAACAGACAAGGACTATACGACAAATATATAGAAATTAAACATATCAAAATTTTTCTGAACTAGACAGTTTCTCCATCATGTGAAGGCACCTCTTCGACATCCGGAAGGTTCCACAGGAAAACATTGTTTCACAGGTATAAGAACGTCTTTTTCAACAAGTTGATCTTTGGTTGAACGCATCGATATTTTCCTCTGTAGAGTTCTGGACGTCTGTTCAAAACGATTTCTCTTTTTCCTTCGCTTCCACTGCCAAGGCACAAAATTTTTTTCGAGCAACACAAAACCGATGATGTTTACTCTTCATAGGTAAAGGGTTAGGTGAGCGGGAGATAAATTCCACGGAACTCGTTTTCATGGCACCATTGGCTTTTCTTACACAATACTATATCAGAACATTTTCTCTTACAATACTCAATTTTAACTTAGTAATCTTAATTTTATTACATTTATAATCCTTAATTAGAGAACTCGAATCATTTCTAGAATTAAAGTTCTTAACATATGGCAAATCATAACTAGAGTTTTCTATCACATTTGAAACAGAAACATTTGGAAAAGAAATAGCACTTGAATAAGCATAAGCATGAGCACCTAAAGAGGATTCACTTTCATTCAATAAAACATCGCTCTTTGCGTGGCCTAGTTTCTCTATTTCAGAATATACACTGGGATGTATAATAAATTCTTCGGTCAAGGTCGGTGATATCGCCGTTCTCACACTTAAGCTAGTAGAGTGTTGATTAAGAGAAATATTTATGGGTTTAACTTCTACCATTCGCTGTTCGCCAAAACATGAACTTAATGTTATGATCTCTTCGGAAGGTGTTTGCACTCTAATTAGTGAGGAATTTAAAACTGGGATCTGGCAACCTGAATCAATCAATGCTGTTACGGGCTGATTTTCTACAAAAATGTTTACGTATTGTAATTGTTGTGCGAATTCATCGCTATTTTGTTTTTCGTTCTCGATTTTCAAAGTATTCACATTTATTCTATTATGGATGTGATCATTAGATTCTTTAGGTTTAAAACGCTTCTCACAGTCTCTTGCGTAATGAGATGAATCACCGCATATAAAGCAATTTTTATTTTCTCTTTCATGATATTGGGGATAGTTCTCTTTAATCTTTGGTTTAAAGTTTTGTGATCTATTTTTAAAGGGGTCTTGGGTATATCCATAAGTAATGGGAATTTCTTTATGTGATCCGCTTCTAGATGAAATATAAATATCACACTCTTTAGCTAAATTAATAGGCCTGAACCAATCTTCTGCTTCTCGAATGCCAATATGAGTTGCAGTTTCCTTATTTAAAGTTTCATATAATTTATCAGAAATTATAAGATCACATAGAGATTCAAAGGAATTAACTTTTCTTAACGAACAATAATATTGGAAGTTTGCCGTCAATCTTGCAGCAAATTGGATGTATGTCTCGCCTGATGATTTTACAGCATTTTTAAATGAGTTTAAACACTCGCGAGAGGTTAATTGGAATTCTCTGAGTACTATAGATTTTAGTTTTTCATAGTCATTTAATTCCTCTTCTTTAATATATAGTAAGACGTTATGAGCTCTTTTTCGCCCAGAAGATTTATTAGAATTTCAGATTTATATTCGTCATTTATTTTCTTGGTTAAAAATGCGCGTTCTAATGATTGGAAGAACAGATTAAAATTTTCAGATCTGGTGGGAACAGGAAGAGATAAAGTTTTTATACTTTTTATCATATTTTCTATGTTAGTTTCGAACTGTTTTTCTTCGAATTTAGCTGCAGGATTTAAACTTAATGCTTTATTTTTAGCCAATTGTAGTTCGATTTCTTTTTCTAATTTTGCTAACTGAAGTTTCGCGAGCTCAATTTTTTGTTCTGAAGTTACCTCTCTTTCGTTTCGCGATACTCTCTCATCTATACAGTTTTGAATTAAAGTTTTAACGAAATCTGGATCACTTTCAAATGTACTACTGTTCTCAATTTTAGTCTTTAGTTTAACTATAGTGTCAGTACTTTCGACAATACCGTCTAGCTTCTCAACAACTCTTATGAAATCCTCTTTAAGAGCGTTTTTATACATTTTATAAAAATTTGGAAAGGTCCTACCTTTTTTTTTTTTTCTGGCTCCCTTGTTGCTCGCACGTACGATGTATCCAATGAAAACGTTGATTCCACTGATGTCACCTCTTCGCAGGTAATATAGTTGAAATTGTAGTTCCGGCCTCTACACAGGCGAATTATTCACACTGAATTAGTTCCAACCTCTACACAGGCGGGATTTTCGTCGATGGGTTTTCCAACCTCTACACAGGCGGAATATTTGTCGATGGTCCGTTGCAAAATATACCTCTACACAGGTTATTTTGTTATTTGTTCCGACCTCTACACAGGCGGAATGAAGTTGAAAAATTTAACCCCTACACAGGTTGAACGAAGTTTCCGAAAAATGGCGGCGCGTCTCCTCCACGGACGGCTTTTTTTTTTTTTTTTCACGTTCCAAATTTTGATCAAAATCGAAATTTTTTTTTTTTTTTTCAATCGCCTCTACACAGGCGGAATTTTCCTGCTGAGTTCAAACCTCTACACAGGTTGAACGAAGTTTTCGAAAAATGGCGGAGCGTCTCCTTCACGGACGCTGTTGTTCATTGTCCAGACTTTGGTTCAAAATCGAAATTTTATCGATCGCCTTCCCATAATTTGTGGGAGACAACAAGGGGTCCAAGACGTTGGTCTTTCTTCTATTTTATTTTAACATTAAACAAAAAATTAATTAAAAAGTTAGATATTACAGATAAGTTTGGATCATATTCAAGACGCCTTGGTCTCGCGTTTTCTTCTAATATATATATTTCACATATTTGCAAAACTTGCTCAATTTTTCTGATCTAAAAACCAATTAGGTTTTAAGAAATTTTAATTTTCTGAGTTTTGAATTTAAATTCGGTGTTTCATTTTAAACCATTTTTGAATTCCTAGATTGAATTAATTAAAAATATTTTTTTAACACAATCCATTATTTCGTGTGAAATGTCTATTAACTGCAATTTTAATTTCTAAAATCCTTTCTGTTTGCTTATGTTTTTATAAGTTTTTGAGTTTTCTCACATTTACTTAATTAAGATTGATTTAAAGACCAATTTATTTTTTGACACATAGTTTATATAATTTAAAAGCTCTTTACTTTGTTTTCATTATTTTTTTTTCCTTTTGAAAAATGCCATGACCAAAATGTACGCAGGCTACTGTGATAAATAATACTTGAAAGGGATGGAATATGACTGAAAATGGTAAATCTAAAATCCAGCTTTCAGGTGATATTACAATTAGACTACAGAATGCAAAAGTTGCAGAATGAACTAAATATTTCCCTGACGTACCGCAAACTACATTATAATAAATATATTGCAGTACTACATTACAGTATTTTAAAGTCATGCAACAAAAACTTAAACTTGCTTAACTGCCACGATGGGGAACTGAGAAAAAAAATATTATTTACACTTGGTGATTTTTGGATTACGTTTGTATCACTACTATTTTCTGTATAAATATTTTGCATTTAAAACTCTTGAGAATATATAAGGTTCTGATAAAACGGAATAATTGATCAAATTAACAATTGTTATCAATATTATGTCGAAGAAAATTTTGAATTAGAAAAGATATTTTCAGTCATATTTATTTCAAGTAGAATTTTCATGTAGAACATAAGTTGGATAGTAACATATTAAAAAATTAAAGCTTTACAGGCATTGGAATTTTTTTATGCCTTTACAAATTTTAAATGTGTTTTTCTCAGATTTTTAATTTTAAAGATGAGAGTGTATTTTAATCCCTTAGGCGTTTTTCCTGTTCAAGATAGAGTCGTGAAATATCTTGTAAATATTCCCTAACATATTTTCTAGTAATTTGCATCTAAAATCTAAGTATTTCTTTTCCCTTAATATTTTATACAAATATTTTATCCAAGTTTTTGATGTTTCACGACTAAATCGTAAATATAAGAAACAACAGTCAAATATCACGAGTGCAGACGGCGCTCGCTGATATTTGAGTGAGAAAATTACAGCAGCATAAAATGCGACCTCGTTTGAATTATATCTAATGTGCATATTTGGAACTGTTTAGCGTACTCGAATTTACTCAAGTGCACACGTCAAGGGTTTATATTGCATTCTAAGTCAACACGGTGGCTACTGACGAGCGACTACGTATATATAACTTTGAACCGCGGTTAAGTGACGAGGACGATACCTGAGCTGATAACTCCCCTTCCAAACTTCCACATCACACCAACGTGAGGAATTTTGACCTCGACGTGTTTAACGTGCATCAGCTCCTCTTCAACGCTAAACTTTTGTAGTACCAGGGCTCGAACACTGGACACGAGTTCATAACCATGACCATCAGGCTACCGTGGCCGCAAAAGAAAACAGCAAGTTTGAAAGAAATGTAACGGAGAAGTATATTTGAAGAAATAACTTCAAAACTTAACGAAAAACCAAAATATCAAAATTTATTTTAGGAATAATAGTGAATATAACTTCGTACACCTAAAACCACTTTATGCAGTGTATTTGGAAAGTGAACGTTTCCCCTTTTAGAGAAACTTACTATAATTATGTCAAATTCCTTTCATTTTGCTCTAAGGGGATCCCCGAACCAATGTAATTTTTTGGTACACAAAATTACTTATGGTTGAATCTAATACAATTCCCTACAAAATGAATGAAAATCCTTTTTTATCATATAAATTGTGTTTGAATAGGAGATGGTTAGTTAATAAGAACATTTAAAACGTGTCGGCAATCTATGGACCTGAGGCACGTGGTACAATTCTTAGTGGCACTCAGCACTACTCTACAAATTTGTCAATTCTTGAGTGGATGGAAGTTGATAATAGACCTTATTTGACAAACATCTTCGGAGAGAGTTATGGACATTTATGGAACTACAAAATAATCTGAAAGATAATTCTAAGGATAAATTTACAGCTATTTTGTAAATAATTGAATGTTATTGCTAGGGGATTTAATTGTTGAAAAAAGAAAATTGCATGTACTCTGCTTTCCACTTATGATTCGGCATATCAAAGTAAAAAATCTTTCCTAATTTGAAAAATATTTCGACTCCGTAAAGAAATTGTTTAACAACTGAATGCTCAGAATCGTGTCACGCATTATACCCCTGGTTTTGCGATATGAAAGAAGAGTGGTGAAAGAGTTAATTCGCATTACAATTTTTATTTAACTGTAAGGAAGGGAATAATTTATATTTCACTTTGCCTATTTCTTATTTAAGTAAATATGTTGGAAACATACATTTTTAATTTTTTTTATCTTTGTTGAAGAAATAGTAACATTTTATATTGTTTATTTTTATGTTAATAAATGTATTTTATTGATCCATAATTAATATAAAATAAAACTGTAAATATAAATTATTTACCTCTATTCTTTAAATCTGCAAATATTACCGTAAGAATCGAAGAATTTCAAAAATTTCCTACTATGTGGCATGCTGAATGATACTGACAGATTGGTTTGGCACGTCTTAGCTACACAGTTGCCGCCCCTGATTTAAAACGTTGGGTAAGATAACCATTATATTTTTAAAATTTTATAAATATACAAAAGGAGAGTATTTTGGCAATACATGTTTTAAAAGGAGTAAAGTTTACGAGAACGAAATATAAAATTGCGTTAAAATTATTGGCTGTTACTGCCAACTCGTGACAATGAATTGGAAATTAAGTTCACAATTCATTGTTATTAAAATATATAAAAATTTACATGACTTATTTTTGTATTTGTTATTTTTATATTCCTTACTGAAAGCAACAAATGGGAGTTCATTACCTGCCAAAACTGCAGAGGACTGGTTGTTTACTCCACAAGCTCCTACCTTATGATTACTCTGCCCTACTAAGTAAAAATGCCGTCTTTTGCTCGTCAAGATCATGGAATTGCAGATATTGTTTTCCATAATATAGTTAGTTAGTTTAAATATTAGTTTTCTAACTTCTACATCAGCCTTTTAATAGTCTACACTCCAGCAAAGAAGTCTGAATTCAAAACTATAAAAACTTATTATTCCCAACAATGTCATTTATACCTTTATTTTTTATAATCTATGAATGCGTTAAACTATTAATTTGTTATCTCGCGACTATTTAATATTAAATGAAAAAAAAACGAATAACTTTCAAACTGAAACTTAAATTGAATTTTTCAAAAATTGTCATCGATATTCTCATAACTTTTACAAATTGTCATTTTAGCATATCACACATCTATCTTCTATGCAAAAATCTCTATTATAAGTTCATCAAATGTTTCAGCATATTTTTACTCATAACATGCAGTTTTCAACCACATTGTGAGGCCGCGGTAGCCTAATGGTCAAAGTAACGGACTCGTAGCTGGCGTGTCATGAGCTCGACCCCAGCGCCACTGAAGATCCGCCGTGGGGGCGATGCTCAAGCGTCATCCTCGTCACTTGACCATGGTTTAAAATTACGAAGTCCGTCGCCAACTGAGTGAATATTAACGTCGCACTGTTCAGCTACACGAGGGCTTTTAGTGATGGAAATCGTAATTTTGAAGCATGGTCAAATGACGAGGGCGACACCTGAGCTGGCACCCCCCTCTCCTAACTACCACACCACACCAACGAGAGGACATTTCAGCTCTCGATAGATTTAACGTGCATCGCTGCCCTACACGGCGGGTCTTTTGTGGCACTGGGCTCGAACTCGAGACATGCCGACCATGATTCGATACCTTGACCACCTGGTACCCCGGCCACAGGTCCGTCGACAAAAGCCCCCAAGTAGTTGAGTAGAGAATAGAGAGAGTGCGACTTTAATATCCCCTCACTTAATTAAATTATATGAAATTTAAGGAATATTTGAAAAAATATTAGAAGTCGAATATATATATATTAAAAAATTAATCTAATGATAATTTTAAATATCCAAAGAATTATTAGTATTTATGGTAAATATATGTTTTTCAACTGAGTATGTGAGACACGTATAAATATCTTTTTCGAAATTCCAATGCAGAATTTCAGTGGAGCTAATACAAAATTCCTAGTTTTGCATGGTTAAGATTGTAAAAATGTCCAAATTTTAATAACCTTTTCTTCAGTCAACCACTAATGGAACATGAATGATGAGGGATTATGCATAAATATATATTTTTTTAACTTGAATTTAAAAAGGATCTTTATATTTATTTATATGCGCAAATGTTAATTGTAAATTTGTCCAGATGCTTTTAAATACTCTTTATTTGAAGATTCAAGTTCAAAAATATAAACTTGTAGTTAAAGTTCTCTTTGAATGAAATTAATGTTCATACATTCAAAATTTAAATATAATTTGTTTTCTGAACAATACAAAACAAGGGATTCTATGTAAGATGCCCTGAATACCTGGCTTTACAATTATGAAAAGCTAAAAGATTTAAATAGGGTTTTTTTAACAATGCATAAAAATTTTTTGCAAATAATGTAATACAGAAGCTTAAAAATTATTCATGTTTAGAAGTGTCCGAAATTTTAAAAGATTTTAAATTTTGAACCTTTTTTTTATTTTTTTGACACATAACAAAATAATCATTTTTAAAAAAAATCCCTGAAAGTATTGATTGAAATAAGAAAAATGAAACAGTAAATTATCCTCAATGTTTTAATATATTATTTGAATTTAAATACTACAGATATTTTTTAAAAACTTAGACATACATTATAAAAACTTAATTCCATTTGAGAATTTTAAGGTAAAGAAAAAATGAGAATTCTGAACTCGTTGACTTGCAATTATTTCCGTACACTTTAGGGTTTAAAGAAATTCTTCCCAGTTTTTTACGATTGTACAGGAACCGGTCTCCCCGTGAGCCATAAAACTTCCCCTCAATGTCCATTGTGTCTCCCCGACCGTCTCTAATTATCTTTCAAGATACTTGTTCAAATTCAAAGTTCTAAATAATTATTCAAATTCGTAATTCAAAATTCAATTCGGATTCGTGCATTAAAATGAATAAATTGCTCTTACCTGTCCGAAGGAGAAGCGACGCACAAAAACACCCCAGTCGGATGGAGGGACAAAACGTTTTTATTTACAAAACAGGAACGCTATTTACACTAGAAGCAAGCGACTACAACGCCGCTAAACAGGAGTTACAACATACTCCCTCCGAATGACCAGGGGTTCATTCATAATCTGCTACTATTTCAAAATACACAGAAAAATATTAAATACACATTACAAGTAATTCACATACAAATTCACCAGATACAATTAAAAACTATCACTTAACTAAGAAATCATTCATTAAGTTCAAGGTTATGTAACAATTGTACAGGTCTTTTAATAATTGAATTTTGTGTTTTTATCTTACAAGAACGTATTTTACCATCCCTGCCAGGAAATACATCAACCACTTTACCTAGTTTCCAAAAATGTCTAGGAAATTTTTCATCATTAATTAGTACAACATCATCAATTTTAAACTCTTTAATTTCGCCTGTAGGTTTAACACAATGAGCAGATTTAAGCATGCAAATATATTCTTTTGACCATTTTGTCCAAAACATATTAAGTAATCTTTCGCGATAATTAAACCTTTTAATCAGAACTTTCCTGTTGGATAAGTTAGAATCAAAATTAAGCCTGGCAGGTGGTAGACTATTCACTCTACGTCCTAAAATCATATGAGATGGAGTAAGAGGTTCAGGTTCATTAAATTCACTAAAAATATATGTAAGAGGGCGAGAGTTGAGCACTCCTTCAATTTCAATTAAAAGAGTCTCCAACTCATCGCGAAATAAAGTTGCTCTTCCCACAGTCTTCCGTAAAGCAAGCTTTACTGTTCGAATAAGTCTTTCGTAAAAGCCGCCCCACCAGGGTGCTCGTTCCATAATAAACTGCCAGTAGATATTATGAGAAGCGTAGAACGCTTTCACTGTAGGATCGCTGATAATCTTCCACAAGTTTTTCAGTTCAAGTTCGGATTTCTTAAAAGTTTTTGCGTTGTCAGTCAAGATTTTCGAACACAGACCACGACGACTAATAAAACGTCGAAGTGCTAATAGAAATGTTTCAGTTGTAAGGTTGTTCACTAGCTCTAAGTGAAGAGCTCTCGTAACAGCACACGTAAATAAAACAATGTAATGTTTATTCTCGTCTTTTGTGTAGAGGGGGCCTCCAAAATCTATTCCAACTACCGAAAATGGAGCTGACTGCTCTACACGAAGAGCTGGTAACGGAGCGGTGACTTGAACATCTGAAGTCGAACTAAATCTTTTGCATATCAAACATTTCTTTAAGATGTTTTTCCCAGTCTGTCTCCCTTTAATGAGCCAGAATCGCTCTCTAATTTCTAGTAGAGTTTCACTAACACCACCGTGAAAACCTTTTCGTGAGAGTCTCGCACCATTAAATTTACGAAGTAATGCTTGGCCGGTAAAATGATAGGGTGTTTTTGTAAATAAGAAAATTTAGATTTTTGCAGTCTTCCACCGACACGTATCAGTTCATCTGAATCAAGGAAAGGATGAAACTCTAAAATTACTGAAGTTTTGAGTAGTAGTTTGCGTGCACGTAAACAATTAACTTCTTCGGCGAAAGCATCTCTCTGTACTAATTGAATCCAAAATTTTTCGGCACCATCGATTTCTTCTGTACTTAAGTCGTCAGATCGTTTATTGAATCTATTGCGAATGTTATGCACAAAACGAAGCACCCAACTAGTAACTCGCAATAATTTCTGCAGGCTGCTAAATTTGCTTAAATTAATTATTGAGGCTGTGTTTAATTCACATGCGAACGTAAACACTTGTTCTTCGGATTCACATGGGTCGGTTGAAGAAAAGTCACAATTCAAGCTTTTCGGCCAGTTGTTTTCCGTCGTGCGAAGCCACTGAGGACCATGCATCCAAAATTGGCTGTTAATAATCGTCTCGAGATTCGCTCCACGAGAAACATAATCTGCTGGATTTTCTCTCCCACTGCAATGATGCCAATCAGACGGATCGGAATTTGATTGGATTTCTATTACCCTATTCGAAACAAACTGTTTATAATTTGAAGCTTTTCCTTTAATCCAATGGAGAGCAATAGAAGAATCACTCCAGAGGAAAGATTTCAAAATAGGGAATTTAAATTTTGATGTTAAATATTTCAAAATTCTCGAGGCTAAAACTGCTCCCAAAAGTTCCAATCGTGGGAGGGTTAACTTTTGAGAGGAGAAACTCTGCTTTTAGCGGTTATAAAACTCGTGTAAATATCGTCATTTGCAGTGACATAACGAAAATACGCCACTGCTCCAAATGCTCTGGGACTTGCATCACGAAATATGTGCAATTGCAAATCCTTTCCCTTGTCTAAAGGATATGGAAAATATTTTCTTTCCAATGTTATATAAGTCGTTTAGAAGACTAACTTGAGAGCACCAAGTCTCCCATTTATTCTTTAACTCGGTGGGCAATTGCTTATCCCAGCCGAGACCTTATTCCCAAATTTCTTGCATTAAGCATTTTATTATTAACACAAATGGGGAAATAAAACCTATCGGATCAAAGATTTTTGCTGCTGTTTTTAGAACACAGCGTTTCGAATTCTTTAAATTTTTAATTAACTCAAGCAATGGTTGTGCATCTAATTTAAATGTATCATTATTTAAATTCCAAATAATTCCTAAAACCTTTAAAGAACGCTCACCCGATTCACAAACATCACCTATACCGTTTTCGTTCCATAATTTTCTTAATTCCTTCGAATTAGTTTTAAATTTTCTTAAATTCATGTTAGCATCTTTAAGAATTTCAATCGAGTCTTTTGAGAGATCGAAAGCCTTATAAACGGATTCGGATGAACCGGCGAACAGATCGTCAACATATAAAGAAGTATTCAATAGTTCATAAGTTTCTCTATAATCTTCCTTATATTTTCGTATATGGAATTTAATCATCGCAGCAAGTATAAAAGGACTCAAGGTCACCCCAAACGGTACACGATTCATTCTCATTATTTTGTACGATTTGGCATCTCCATCATTCGGAAACCAAAAAAATCTTAAATAGTCGCGATCTTCCTCAGCTATTCCAATCGTTAAAAATGCCCCTTGAATATCACTACAAAACGCATGTTCATATTCGTGAAATCGCAAGATTACATCTATTATTCGGGGATTCAAAGGTGGACCCGCATAAAGGCACTCCTTCAAAGATTTACAGTCTCTACCTTTCGAGGACGCATCAAAAACCATTCGAACTTTTGACGTTTCTTTGTCTTTTCGAACCACAGCCGAATGAGGCATATAATAAGAATTAGTTTCGAAATGTGATGAACATTCCTCAACAATATTTTCTTTAATTTGATCTTTAACAATATTTTTGTATTCATTATAAAGCCAATTATTGTCTTGCATTTTTATACTTAAATTACCGAATCTGCGCTTCGCTATTGCCCAATTATTTTCCAAATTGCTTGGTTTATCTTCCCAAAATAATTTAATCTCATACATTCCGTTATTAAATTTTAAATTATTCTCAAAACTCGAAATATAGTCGTTATCGCTATCTAACATATTCTTTTCTGTATCACTAATTCCCATCGATTCTAATTTCCAAAATTGGGTTAAATTTTCATTTAATTGGGAACAACATTCTATTTTAAATACAGAAACGTTTTCTTTATAATGTACATCCATAGGCGATATTCTACCCTGGATTATTGTCCCGAAAATGGTCCCGAACAAAGTTTTTGTTAATTTCTCCTTTTTACCGGAATGAATCTGCCAAAAATATTGCGCCCCTATTAACAATGAAATCTCATCTCCATTCGATTCGTTTAAGTCAGAAAAGTGAACATTTTTACAACTAAGCGATTTCTTTAATTTATTCGCCGATACTTTGAAAGGAGTTCCGGAAATGATATCCGTTAAAAGAGCTTCAATAGTGATTGTATTTACAGAATCGTTAAGGTTACAGAGGGTAATTTTCACAACTTCGTATTTTTTTTTTGAATGGGTGTTCTCGAACCGAATGTGTAAACCAATAAATTTTCTTCGCGTTTCACAGGAAGCTTCATTTCAGAGGCTACTGTTTTTTTTTAAAAAACATCTCTGCGAAGCATTATCTAACAAGAGATTTATTTCCCTTTTCTCCGATTCGTTTACCAATAAAGCCCTACACGTTTCGAGAAGAATTTCGTTAGGAGTTGTATTCACATTACAGCTTGAAATACTTTTCAGGGGGGTGTCACATTGCAGTGAGGAACCCCGAACACCTGCGTTCTCCGAGGCGGTCTTTTGGTCAACAGGGTTGTTTGTGGGGATGAAAGAAGTATCGCATATCAGTTCGGAGTGACGACCCTTACAATTAACGCAAACCCTAGCCTTTTTACAAGCCCGAAATATATGGCCTCGCGTGAGACATAGATAACAAATGCCGTTTTTCCTAAGAGATAATTTCCTTTCCTCGATTGATTTCGGACAAGAATCGGAACTATGATCATTTTTATTATCATTTCCCAAACAAAATACACACTTATTTACATTGACAACAAACGCGGAGATCGTCGGGACATAAGTATTTTTATTTTTTCCATACGCTGAATCTACGTTATATTTATTAAATTTACTGTGTTTATAATTCTGTTTTTCGTTATAATAATTTCTAGTTTCTTTTCGGGGATTGGAATCATAAGAATTAAATTCTTTAGTTAAATGCTCATTTTTCTCACGACATTGAATTTCTATTTTTAAGAAGTCTAATAAATCAGAAATCATATTCACCGTTTGACCGTATGATTTTCGGGTGAACTCTAATGATAAATCCCGCGGAATAGATTTTAAAATTATTGGATACACAATAGGGAACTATAAGTGTCCGGATTTACCCTACAGTTTTGTAATCCTCGAATATGGATTTCACATTCAGAATACAGTTTTCGCAAGCTCAAAATGTCATTTGATTTTCGCACAGGATTTAAATGTAATAATTTAGACATATGCGAATCAATAATTAAATTTTTTTCTGCCAAATCGCTCTTTAATTATGTTTAATGCGATTGTATAGTTATTTGCACTTAAAGTTAAACCTCTAATTGCTATTTCAGCTTCATCAATTAAGTAAGATTTTAAATAATTAAATTTCTCAACGTCACTTAAATTTGAGTTATTGTGTATTGCTGCTTCGAACTGGGCAAAGAAATCACTAAATTTTAAAATATTTCCGTAAAATTGTGGGATTTGCAGTTGAGGGAGTTTTAAACTTGAAAATTGTTGTTCGCTTCTAGAACTTGTAATAGGTGTGTTTCTCGACTCAGTTTCTCTTTTGTTTAATATTTTATTAACACGCACTTTACAAGTTATTATTGAATCACGGTATTCTTGTTGTTTTTCTATTTCCTTTTCTAGGTCATCCATATTAGTAAGAATCGTGATATCTTTGTCAACATTCTCAAGTTGTTTTTCTTTATCAATAAATTTTGCTAAAAGTTCTATTAAATCGCTTGATGCATTTTCCTTCTCAATTTCAATTTTAATTGAGTTCGATAATTCTGTTGCCGCCCTTCTGACAGGTGTTCGAATTTTTTTTAGAACTTCGATATCCATTTCGTATAAATTAAATTTTCAACTTCAAATAGTGTTCGCAAGATTTCAACTACACTAACAGTTCGCAATAATTTATCTAAAGGCCGGTCCCGAGTTTCAGGCACCAAAATAATGTTCAAATTCAAAGTTCTAAATAATTATTCAAATTCGTAATTCAAAATTCAATTCGGATTCGTGCATTAAAATGAATAAATTGCTCTTACCTGTCAGAAGGAGAAGCGACGCACAAAAACACCCCAGTCGGATGGAGGGACAAAACGTTTTTATTTACAAAACAGGAACGCTATTTACACTAGAAGCAAGCGACTACAACGCCGCTAAACAGGAGTTACAACAATACTAAATCTTTAAAGGAGGGAAAAAAATTCGGCAAAAAACGACTTTACCGTTTTTGAACACATTACTTGAGGAGGAAAAAATCAGTTTGGTTCATTTTTGGTGAGTCCCCGGCCTTACGAAAAATTCCGTGTGGTCCGTTTTCGAAGCCTCTCTAGAAGGGCAGAAAAATCCGTGCTGTCCGGTTGGAGGGTTAAGCTTTTAATTTTTTTCCAAACTCTCCAAAAATTACGTTTCATCTTTTTTTCAAATTTTCTGACTGAATTATAAAATTTCTGACTTAATACAAACATATTTTGTTTAATTAATTGTTTGCTTAAACATTAGTTTCATTTCTTAAACAAAACGTAGCTTGGCTTCCAGATGACTTATTCAAAATTATTAAAATTTCTCGACCAAAAGTAAGCTTTCAAAAATTCTAAGATTTTTTTTTTTGAAAAAAGTAGGAACACAATCACAATACTCTGAAAATTTGTAGAGTTTCCTATTAAAGTTTCTAAATATAAGTTAATAAAACATTGATATTATTATATACTTGTTTGTTTGTTTTTTCAAATATCAATGCTTTGAGACTAAACAGAACACTAAAATATTTCTAGAATAATTTGAAATTTCTAAGATAACTCAAAACGTTTTAACAATGGCCACAATACCACAAAAGAAATCTAAAATTTTTCAACTAAATTTATGTATCTTAATTACATTAAAATACTCAAGATTATACAACCTTGCTTCTTATTGAATAATTTTTCACATTTCTGTTTTGCTGGAAATCACTTATCTACTTTATAAATTGTGTTTATCATATTTTTGTTTCTGTAAAGCATTTTGCTATCACACTTTAATTAAATAGTTTTATAGTACTAAGAGCAACTAAAAATATTACCTATATTTTTTCAACATTTATTGTTCTGTGAAAATAAACCTTTCATTAAATGCTTCTTATAAGAAATTTCTGCTATAGTTCTGACCTTCTTATTGTTGCCTTTTTTTTAAATATTTTAAATATTGCTATAGATTGTTATAGCTGAATTTTGATTAACTTATTAGAAGCATACAGAATACTATACAATATTTTATAGAAGAAATAGTATTTTTATAATTAATTATATACACCTAATTAATTATTAGTTTGCTTTAAATATTCTTTCAAATTCTCTGCGCAAAAGATCTTAATCAAAAAGGTATCGTGCAAATCACTCTTAAAATAGCAATAAATACAAAAAAAATTTGTGCTTTTCAAATTCAGTCTTACAAAATAATGGTTCTCTTAGCAGGCTTAGAGTATTTTAGAAAAATTATGTGTTTATTTCACATGTCACCTCAATAAAAAGAACAAAAAATGTGCGTGTATCTTTCAAGTAAACTTAACATACTTTATTTCTCTGAAAATTCTTTTCACACAGTCTGAAGCAATTTAAATTCAATATTTGGATGTTATAGATTGTTTCATTCATTACTAAACAAAATTATCACAATATATTACGATTATAAAACAAAATCATCAAAATAAATATAACTGTTTTATTTCAATTTCACGCTATTGTTAGGATCCTTTTAAGCATGGTAAATAATTAATGAATGTACTCAAAGGCTCATTAGTGTTTTGTATTTTAAATGAACTACTACCGTTTTTCATACGTGACTAAAGGAGTTATTTTTATACGAGATGCAAATAATATTCTTTCATTCAAATAGCAATGTCAATTAAAAATGTTTTAAGAAAATTACGGGACATCGAAGCTACGAAAACATACACTTAAATATGTTAATCAACATGAAAGTATTCTAAGAAACTGATGACAATTATTTATATTTATATATCTAAAACTAAAACTAAATAAAAACCTAGTTATAGCACAAATGCAATCAAAATATTTTTTTCACTTTATCTTACGCAATGATTAAAATACCTGGGCATTAAATCTTAAAAATTTAAAAGAGAATTTTGAAAGTGAAAATATAGTAACCTTTTTCGTTGTTGCGATTTTTGTCTTGTCTAAAAGAAATTAGTTCAGAAGTCAAATTGACGCAAAATTTCCTCAGTTTTCTTCGAAAAGGGGTATTTTTTCTGAGGGTCATTCTGCCCCATTCTTTTCATTCGTTCTTGAGCATGTCATAAATCTTGATCTTGCTTTTCATCACTTTTAACCGATGTGTCTTCCTTAACGCCACCTCGCCCTTCCCCCACGGGACCAGTATTGAGAACTCATGAATACTCGTTAAAAAATAATTAACTATAGATTAGGAGGGTGACAGAAGACTTCTGGCGCTGATGGACCAGATCTTTCCCGGAACGTGAAGCAAATCCCTTGCTGACTGAATGCACTTTCGGTCTTTTGGTTGTTACAGAAATAAAAGAGAATCGGGATAAATAAAATCTGAGATTCTCTTTCACTGGACCACTTCTGAAAAAATTTTTAGCTGCCAAGCCTTCATGTAGCTTCATAGTGCGACGTTTTGTTACTGTCAATCAATCAACAGACGAAGGGGTATTTTCATTTACAAGCAAATAACATTCTGAATTTTTCCCCATCCCAAGTGTTATCTTTATTTTACTTCAAACGACCTTTTTGTCGAACCGCTTTGAATGATAAGTTTTTCCTGCTTTCTGACCACATACCACTCCCTGTTTTCTTATTATTTTGAGTAACTTTACTAGCTTTTAAACTTTTTTATAGAGGGTCCTGAGATTCAGAATTCACATTGAAAATTTACATCGTTTCAAGCCAGTGACATACTATTTTATAAATGTAGAAAGAAGCTCTTAATATGATCATTAATAACATTTTACGAATTTTTGCTTACACACTTCCGGAGCCCCTGTAGCTAGGGGGGCTGGAACATTGATACTGGGCTCCTGATAAGGCAGGCTACACCCCTGATGAGAAGAAAGGTTCTAAGAATTTGAAATCCATTTTTATTTTTCTCGAACTATGTTATGCTATCGAGAAATAGGGACTTATTTTGATTTTTCAATAACTATTTAAAATTCAGCATATTTATTCAACTTATTATAAATTTTATTTTGAGAAATTCACAAAATTTTTTGCTTGATCGAAAGAATTATAGACGGCCTGCGGGGTCGCCTCCTTGTTTCAACCGCCCGCGTGCGGTGCACACCTTCTAGGATCGGCCCTGAGAGTTGATGAAATAGTGGAGAATTTGAGACATAGTATAATTATGCAATATTCTAACCCACTGTATTGAAATTGATGAAACGACAAATACTCGAGATATAGATCAGCTAGCCGTTTTTTTTCGTAGTTGAGATGTTTGTAAGGAACTACTGCCTGCACCTGGCAACAGGTCGAACAAGAGACGAGATAGAGAAGAGGATCTGGCAACGAGAGAGGAAGAAAGGTCGGAACGAGGGAGGAGCGGGTGTCGAAAAAAGCCGGGGTCGTGAAAAGTAGACACGGCTGAACGATGTATCGTAATCCTGTAACATCGCAATATATTCTTTATTTTAAGAAATGTCCCATCGAAAGTGTGGAATAAAACAGTGGGACCAAATCCTGTCTGCAATTATTTTCTTGTCACAATTCGAACACGGTCGGAAAAGAACTCACGAGTTTACACTGGTGTCATAAGTGGGATGCAATGGAGCAGAAGCTAAATGAACGAAATATTTCAAATTGATCGGTGTTCGTACTACAAAGTTGTGAACAAGACCTAGTGGACATTCACAGTTTGAAAGAAAATTTTTAAGAAGAAAATGGAATCCTGCGGTGTATTTTCAAGTTGATGACCACGTGGATCCCGGGAATTCTCTTGCAGCAGTTTCAAGTGAAAAATCATGATCTTCATACAGAAATTTGCTATCACCTGCCGAGTTGGGCTATGGAATAAACAGATGCCGTATTTTTCTTCAGTTTCTGATGAATGGAGTCGTGATCTGAAAAGTGTTCAAGTACAGAAACAGCTTTCATGTCGAGGTAAGTGGCTATTGTTCCCCTAAGTTAAAATATTGTGTGAATATTTAAAAGAGTAATGGGATGCATTCATATTTAATTTGTTTTTTTTTTAAAAAATAAAATAGAAAAAGCAGATATATCTGAAAAAAGAAAATTTCATTGGTTTATTGCAATATTCTATGTTGTTGGATTATTGTGTAGATGAAATAAGAAAATTGTGTACTTATTTTACCTGGAAATGATAGGGTATCATTTTAAATGTTGTAAAATATGGTATTTAGAGTTCTAGTGTTAAACTATAATTTTTTTTTTTATCATCATTCTTTACTGGTTTGAAGTTGTCTCAAAAATTAAAATCTGGGTATAGAAAGTGTTTTGCATAACAATTCAGTTTGCAGAATTAAAAAAAAAAAGAATTAGATTAATTTATCTTGAAATAATGGTTGCGAAAAATGTATGTTTGAGTGGGTGAAAAATATCCATTAAAAAAATGTGTATATGTATTTCAAGTAGACGGACTTCCTGTTAAAATGTTGTAAATAAGAGATTTTGTAGGTTATTTATGACTCAGAATATATGGCATGTTTTTTTTTGAATATTATATGATAGTTTTTCATTTTAAGCAAAAGTGTTGCAATTTGTCAGTTAGTTGATAGTTTAATGCAATCTGATGTTATTTCCTTTACTCGTAATTTATGATGTATATATATATTGGTTTTTTGTTTCCTGCATAAGATTCTTCTTTTAATTAAAAAAAAAAGAAACTAAGAGTAGATTTATGATTTGAGAAATAATTCTATGGTAATGTAGCTAAAGTATGTTGTTTTAATTGTGTTTTTTTTATTTTGAAAAAGGTTCTGCGTTCTGATTAGTAACAAATAACTGTGTCTCATATAAGTTTTAGTGTAAACATATTTCGTATTGTGTTTCTGGAATTTGAGTACTCTTAGAAAAAACGAGTAGAATTTTTCTTGCTTGTTAAATATATAGTACTAGGTCATTTAAGTGTTTGTAGTTAAATTTGTCAGAAGGTAATTTGGCATTAGGTTTAGCTTGATTAAAAATGGCATTTCTCATTAGAAGTAAGAAAATTGACTTAATTCAATTAGCGCGGGACTTAGATGAGTCACCTGATCCGTCTATGTCTAAAATTGTTTTAAGGAATTTAATAATCTCTAGTAAATATTACAAGGAGGAAGAGGCAAAAGAGTTATTGGAAGTAATTACAGCCGAAAGGTTAGAGACAGAACAGCAGCAAAAACTAGAACAACAAGAACAATTATCAATTGAAAAATTACGCTTGAAATAGAATTTTCTAGGAACGCTAATCAGAGTGCTACTCAAAATAATGGTCAAACCTCACGTGTAAAATCTTTAGATGAAATAGTTAAAATGGTTAGGCTGTTAACTGTAAAGGTACCCAATCAATCAGACGGGTGGGACTATTTTTTTTCTAGTCTTGAAAAGGCTTTCGCTAGTGAAATGATTAGCGACGAGTTAAAACCGAAGGTTTTGTTATGCATGTTAGGAGACAAAGTGTCAAACTTATTAGTTAACCTAGGCGAAGAAGAATTAAAAGATTACGAATCTTTAAAACAGGTTGTACTCAAGGAGTATGAACCATCACCAAAAATATGTTTAGAAAATTTTAGAAAGGCCAAACGTAACTCTGACGAAACTTTCTCTCAGTTCGCGACCCGTTTAACATCGATGTGGTTATACTACTGTAAGTTAAGAGAAGCGAATGATTTTGAGTCAGTTAATCAACTGATCGTAGCAGATAAAATGTTTGAAATGTTGGATTCTGAGACGGCGACCCATATTGGTGTGCTCCAAGGGGAAGGATGGTACAAACCCAGGAACTTGGGCAAACAATGTGATATATTTTATGCTTCCAAAGGGAAATCCTACGATGAACCTGAGAGAGCTAAATGGAATGGTAGTAAAAGGAGAAGTTTTAATGGTAGTTGGGGTAAACAGCCATTTGGGGAGAAAAAGACAGATAAATTTTCTTCTAGGAAAAACTTTGATAAAGTTAAAGTAACCGAAATAAAAAAATTCGCTTGTTTCACCTGTGGATCAGATAAACATTTTAAGCGGGATTGTCCGAAAAACAAAGAGGTAGATAATAAAAGACTTAATGAGAATAAGGTGTCAACAGAAGGGACGGAATTGGTAGATGGGACGGTAGCTGCTAGAGTTGATGTGCTAGGTAAAGTCATTCCTAGACGGGCCATTGAAGACAAATTAAGTAAATTAGTGAAAACATCTATTTGTGTAGATGGGAAATTAGTTCATGCTTTATTGGATTCTGGTACGGAAATTACTGTTATCAAGAAAGACTTAGTTCCTGGAATCTCGGTTGAAGGAGCTTCCACGATTTATTTGAAAGGTATTTTCGGTCCAGCGGTTAAATGTCCTTTAGTATATGTTCCAATTGGTCTTGCTACCGGTGGCCAGGTTAAGGTGGTGCACCAGCAAGTGTTATGTGCTTTGGCAGAAGTTTTGGTAGAAGACGTGTTGCTTCCACCAGAGGTTTTGGATATGTTGGGAGGAGCCCAGAGTGAAGAGAATTCACTGGCTCAAAGCTCTCAGGACCTGAGGGTTGACTCAGGAAATGTAGATGAAACCGAGGTTTCGTCGGGTATTCTGCCAGAGAAAGCACAGGAGCACATTGAGGATTCTCAAAGGAATATTACTTCATGTCGGAATGAAGTGGGAACATTGGGTACTAAGGATGAGGAGGTGACCGCTGAGATGGATAAAGGAATCATGGTGGCTGATAGTTTTCGTTCCGAACAGGAGTGTTGTGCCGAGTTAGCATTGGTTTGGAAGTATGCTAAGGAAGGCAAAGGAAACTACTATGAAGTAGATGGATATCTATTTCGTAGGGATAAAATACTCGGGGAGAGTATTGGGCAGCTGGTAATTCCGAAGTGCAGAAGAACTGAGGTGTTGAAACTAGCGCATACTTCAGTGTTCATTAGTCACATGGGGCCCAAGAAGACGATTGAACGAATCAAGTATTCTTTCTTTGGGAGGGTCTGAGGGCCGATGTGAAGAAATTTTGTGAGTCATGTAAAGAATGTCAGCTCACTCGATCGGTTAGGATTAAAGACCGACCACCCATTACACCTGTGGCAAGGCCTGAATTGCCATTTCAGGTGGTGAATATGGATCTGATAGGTCCAATTGATCCGCCAAGCTCCAAGGGACATAAATATATTTTATGTCTGGTTGATCAGCACACTAGGTGGGGCGAGGCGGTGCCATTGACTAGTCTCAGTGCGAAGGTAGCCTGTGAAGCTTTTGTTAAGCTAAAAGAATTACCTTGTGAAGTAACTAGTCTTGCTACCCCTGATGCCAATTTACCTTTCCAGGTGCATTGTGATGCATCAGATTATGGGGTTGGTTGCTGTCTGATACAGCAAGATACCGAAGGAATTTACAGGCCAATAGCTTTTGCTAGTCAAAAATTCAATGCTACGCAAAAGAACTGGGCAAGCATCGAGAAAGAGGCCTGGGCAGTGTCATACGGGTTGAATAAATTCGACAAATGGATTTATGGTGCCAAGGTGGAGATCATTTCTGATCATAATCCCCTTAAGTACCTAAATCAAACCACTCCAAAAAGTCCCAAGCTAACCCGTTGGGCACTGGCGTTACAGAGATGGAATCACCCCATTACTCACAGGCCAGGTATACAACATAGGAGTGCAGATGCATTGTCTAGATTAAGATAAGGACTGTATTGTATATATTTAGTGTTTTTTTTTATATAATGTGTTTTCCATGTATCTGTTTGCAATCCCATTACAGTTTAGATCTTTCTGGGAACATAGTCACTTATTTCAATTGGGTGAACTATTCATATTATTTCATGTGTTTGTTTTAAAGGAACTAGAACAATCATCAAGACTTTTGACTGTTGCAATTATTGTGTGTTCTGTTTGTGAATTTTCTGTTTCACGGTTTGTGAATTTTCTGTTCCTGGTGTCTGAAATGGTAAAATCAGCCACAAGGGGCAAATTTTACTCTTAGGTGGGGCGTGTAAGGAACTACTGCCTGCACCTGGCAACAGGTCGAACAAGAGACGAGATAGAGAAGAGGATCTGGCAACGAGAGAGGAAGAAAGGTCGGAACGAGGGAGGAGAGAGTGACGAAAAAAGCCGGGGTCGTGAAAAGTAGACACGGCTGAACGATGTATCGTAATCCTGTAACATCGCAATATATTCTTTATTTTAAGAAATGTCCCATCGAAAGTGTGGAATAAAACAGTGGGACCAAATCCTGTCTGCAATTATTTTCTTGTCACAATTCGAACACGGTCGGAAAAGAACTCACGAGTTTACAATGTTTATACTAATAAAGGAAAAGATTTGTGTATGTGTTTCACCCCTACCGCCCAAACTAAGCAACCCAGAAGAATAAAACTTCGCACATAATTATTCAAGGTCCTATAATGATGTGCAATACGAAGAATTTGTTCGAAATTCGCTTTTGGCTTTTTTAAATTAAATTTTTAAGCGATTTTCCCGGGATTTTTTCTACAATTGGATTTTAGGTTTGTTTGTTTGGCAACACAGTGTATTTGCTTTGGAATTCTTTACGCTTGAAAATTTTAGATACCATCTTTTAGGTTACTAACTATTTTCCAGCATTATAATCTGATACATCAATTTCATTTTAAGTTTAAAAATGTTTTGATTTAAAGATTTTAAGTAATTGTAATAGCTTTTATTTTAAACAGTGTTACAGTAGGAAGATGCATCGCTCTTCAAGCTATGCCTACTTTTTATTTTTTCTATAACTAAATCAAATTAGTTTGATATACATTTTTGTTTTGCTTATTGATTAAATTTTGTCATTTCTTTTTCAGCTTAAAAATTTCTTATTAATTTTTTGTGTAGTCACAATGGTATTCATTTTGTAATTTCTATTTCGGTTTAAGGCAGCGCGTAACGTTTATTCTTTTTTCCTGTTCAACTTTAAATGTTTACAGTTGATTCTTGTGTATTGTTTCTGGTTTTGGATTTAATTAGGTCATCATTTTTAAAATAAAAAATGTGAAATTTTTGAAAGCAATTTTAAAGTTATCAGAAATTCTTGAACTGGAAAAAAATGAGACATTTTTAAATCAAAAACCGGAAACAGTACGGAAGTATCAAATTTATACATATAAAGGTTTAAAATGAAAAAAAGAATAATAAACGTGACACAGCCTTTAATCTAAATCAGATATTTTTAAACTGAAAAAAGAGCCACAGAATTGAATCTAAACCAAGAAATGGTTTGTGGAATAATCCAATTAAATATAAGCAAAACAAAAATGTATGTGGGAGACAACAAGGGGTCCAATACGTTTCTCTTATGGTTTATTTAACATTAAACAAAAATTAATTAAAAAGGTAGATAAGTTTTTACAGATAAGTTTGACGATGATATTCAGAAGGTAACGCCTGCTCGCGCACCTCTCGCGTTCTCCTTTCTCTCTCTAATTCTTCTCTAATGTCCAAGAGTTTTAGTTTTTGTTTGCTGCGCCTGCGCGCGAAGACTGCTTGGCTTTGGCTGCATGCCACAACGGCCAGCCTGACTGTACGCTGTCCGCAGCGGTATTTCCATGGAGACCAGAGGAGAATCTGAAACATACAAAAAAAACGGAACAGACAAGGACTATACGACAAATATATAGAGATTAAACATATCATAATTTTTCTGAACTAGACAGTTTCTCCATCATGTGAAGGCACCTCTTCGACATCCGGAAGGTTCCACAGGAAAACATTGTTTTTCACAGGCATAAGAACGTCTTTTTTAACAAGTTGATCTTTGGTTGAACGCATCGATATTTTCCTCTGTAGAGTTCTGGACGTCTGTTCAAAACGATTTCTCTTTTTCCTTCGTTTCCACTGCCAAGGCTCAAAAATTTTCCGGAGCAACACAAACCGTCGATGTTCACTCTTCATAGGTAAAGGGTTAGGTGAGCGGGAGATAAATTCCACGGAACTCGTTTTCATGGCACCATTGGCTTTCTTACACAATACTATATCAGAACATTTTTCTCTTACAATACTCAATTTTAACTTAGTAATCTTAATTTTATTACATTTATAATCCTTAATTAGAGAACTCGAATCATTTCTAGTATTAAAGTTTTTAACATGTGTCAAATCATAACTACAGTTTTCTATCACATTTGCAACATAAAAAATAGAATTAGAATAAGCACTGGAATTAGCGCCCAAAGAGGATCCACTTTCATTCAATAAAACATCGCTCTTTGCGTGGCCTAGTTTCTTTATTTCAGAATATACACTGGGATGTATAATAAATTCTTCGGTCAAGGTCGGTGATATTGCCGTCCTCACACTTAAGCTAGGAGAGTGTTGATTAAGAGAAATATTTATGGGTTTAACTTCTACCATACGCTGTTCGCCAAAACATGAACTTAATGTTATGATTTCTTCGGAAGGTGTTTGCACTCTAATTAGTGAGGAATTTAAAACTGGGATCTGGCAACCTGAATCAATCAATGCTGTTACGGGCTGATTTTCCACAAAAATGTTTACGTATTGAAGATTTGCGCATTCATCGCTATTTTGTTTTTCGCTCTCGATTTTCAAAGTATTCACGTTTATTTTATTATGGATGTGGTCGTTAGATTCTTTAAGTTTAAAACGCTTCTCACAGTCTCTTGCGTAATGAGATGAATCACCGCATATATAGCAATTTTTATTTTCTCTTTCATGATATTGGGGGTAGTTCTCTTTAACCTTTGGTTTAAAGTTTTGTGATCTATTTTTTAAAGGGGTCTTGGGTATATCCATAAGTAATAGGAATTTCTTTATGTGATCCGCTTCTAGATGAAATATAAATATCACACTCTTTAGCTAAATCAATAGGCTTAAACCAATCTTCTGCTTCTCGAATGCCAATATGAGTTGCAGTTTCCTTATTTAAAGTTTCAAATAATTTATCAGAAATTATAAGATCACATAGAGATTCAAAGGAATTAACTTTTCTTAACGAACAATAATATTGGAAGTTTGCCGTCAATCTTGCAGCAAATTGGATGTATGTCTCGCCTGATGATTTTACATCATTTTTAAATGAGTTTAAACACTCGCGAGGGGTTAATTGGAATTCTCTGAGTACTATAGATTTTAGTTTTTCATAGTCGTTTAATTCCTCTTCTTTAATATACAGTAAGACGTTATGAGCTCTTTCGCCCAGAAGATTTATTAAAATTTCAGATTTATATTCGTCATTTATTTTCTTGGTTAAAAATGCGCGTTCTAATGATTGGAAGAACAGATTAAAATTTTCAGATCTGGTGGGAACAGGAAGAGATAAAGTTTTTATACTTTTTATCATATTTTCTATGTTAGTTTCGAACTGTTTTTCTTCGACTTTAGCTGCAGGATTTAAACTTAATGCTTTATTTTTAGCCAATTGAAGTTCGATTTCTTTTTCTAATTTTGCTAACTGAAGTTTTGCGAGCTCAATTTTTTGTTCTGAAGTTACCTCTCTTTCGTTTTGCGATACTCTCTCATCTATACAGTTTTGAATTAAAGTTTTAACGAAATCTGGATCACTTTCAAATGTACTACTGTTCTCAATTTTAGTCTTTAGTTTAACTATAGTGTCAGTACTTTCCACAGCACCGTCTAGCTCCTCAACAACTCTTATGAGATCCTCTTTAAGAGCGTTTTTATACATTTTAGAAAAATTTAGAAAGATCCTACCTTTTTTTTTCTCTGGCTCCCTTGTTGCTCGCACGTACGATGTATCCAATAAAAACGTTGATTCCACTGATTTCACCTCTTCGCAGGTGTTTGTGAGTGGTTCCAACCTCTACACAGGCGGAATTTTCGTCGATGGGTTTTCCAACCTCTACACAGGCGGAATATTTGTCGATGGTTCGTTGAAAAATACACCTCTACACAGGTTATTTTGTTATTTGTTCCGACCTCTACACAGGCGGAATGAAGTTGAAAAATTCAACCTCTACACAGGTTGGACGAAGTTTCCGAAAAATGGCGGAGCGTCTCCTTCACGGACGCTGTTGTTCATTGTCCAGACTTTGGTTCAAAATCGAAATTTTATCGATCCCGGCCGAGCCCCCATAATTTGTGGGAGACAACAAGGGGTCCAATACGTTTCTCTTATGGTTTATTTAACATTAAACAAAAATTAATTAAAAAGGTAGATAAGTTTTTACAGATAAGTTTGACGATGATATTCAGAAGGTAACGCCTGCTCGCGCACCTCTCGCGTTCTCCTTTCTCTCTCTAATTCTTCTCTAATGTCCAAGAGTTTTAGTTTTTGTTTGCTGCGCCTGCGCGCGAAGACTGCTTGGCTTTGGCTGCATGCCACATGTATATTAAACTAATTTAATTCAGTTATTGAAAAATATAAAATACGCTTTGGTGTAAGACCAATGCCTCTTCCTACCAGAAAAATACATAAATCAAAAAACTTATAACGACAAAAATTTTATAACAGATTATTGCTGAAACAAAAATACTTTTTACAAGAATTCAATTACGCAGTAAAAAAGAAATCACCGTTTGTTATGGATGAGTGAAATTTGGAAATTGTAACTTAAAAACTAAGCACTCAAAAAAATAATTAAAACTTGAATGCAAAGGTAACTTTATTTTAAGCGAATTGACATCAAGAACAAATTTTCGAGCCAAACGACTTTTTCGAGAAATGACTTATACTCCGTTCCATCTTTGAAGAACAGGTTGACTATAACAAATAAAAATCACCAAATTGGCTGAGTAAAAAAATGCGTGTGAAAAAGTTATTTTTGTGTCATTATAAGTACGTATCTTTAATTCTATAAGTTCATTTATTACATCCGTTAATAAAACAAACATTTCATTAATATTTGTGAAAAATTTAATTGCTTTTACTCCGTTAGCATTATTTTATATAAGTAAGTTTATAATATAAATTATTTGCAATACATTTAAATGTCGTTTTTGTGTATGTTATCTTAAGATATAATGAAGCATAAAATAGAATTCTGAAACTCATACTGAAAAATTTATCTCTTAAAATTTGCTATCCTTCGTAAAACTTTTAGTTTACTTAAAAAATATCTCGATGTGCACATTTGAAAAATTACTTCACTGACAAATTAAGCAAAATTTTTAAACGCATGCTACTTTCAACAAATTTAATCAATGCTCGGTGGTTCATGTATACTTATAAAAGAGAGTTTGTGTGTGTTTCACCTATTCCGGCCAAACTAAGTAACCCAGAAGTATAAAACTTGGCACATAAATACTATAGGTCATAATGCTATGCACCGTGAAAAGGGTTTTTCGAAATTCGCTTTTAATTTTTTTTAAATTTAGTTTTTAAGCAATTTTCCTACGAAGAGCTGTATATGTCACTCCTTTATAAGTTTGTGCAAATTAATGTTTCAAACTGTTTTTTAAATGATTGTGTTGCATATTTTATTATAAATATATTCATTTAAGGTTGTATTTAGTCGTTTTTTAATTCTTTGTGGCAGAATTACAATTGTTTTTCTAAAAAACTATCCTATAAATGCGCATTTTCTAACTTTTTTTTTAGTTTGGTAAACACGCTTTTGTTTAGAGTTGATTTAGCGATGTTGACCGAAGTGAATTGTGTTTTCTTAATTAAGCACATTTTATCCTTTTCCGGAATTTCAAAAAAAGTGATGAAATTTTGTTTAATTCATTAATGCTAATTGACTTTCAGAAATGAAAATATTATAAGTTTTTGCCACTATGCAATATATGCTTGATTACTGGTTATGTTTTTCTCCGCCAATGAGATGGGTGATGCTAAAGTTTGCTCAATGTTTTGTATGTGTGTGTTCACACAGGATGTATACAGTTTCATATTAAATCAGTATATTTTGTTTTTAAAAATAACTGTGATTTTAGATAATAATAGAATCGGTTTTTTATTTTAACGCTCATTAAATTTATGTATCTTTTATTTTTGTGCATGATTATTTCTGATATATTATTGTGGTTTATAATACTACATGTTGATTGCATAATGGAACAAGTACCCTTCTTGCAAGGCCTAACTTAATTACTGTACTTGTGGCTACTTTTAAAGATACTTTCATACCATCTGATATTCGTGATTTTTCATAGCATCAAGAAGGTCTGAAGGCACTCTTTAAGCCAGTGATACTCAACCTGCAGCCCTCCGAGCCTTTTAAGTGGCCCAGTCATGGCCCATTGCTCTGAAAAATTAATTTATTTAAGAAAAATGTACTAAAACTTTGATGGGAAATTTTCTGGGATTGTATATAAATAACACGCGACTATGAAATTGTATCGGTAATTAGTAATGTGTTGTACAGTGAAGTAGAGATATATTAAAATAATAATATATTTGAGGAAGTCGTTCAAATGTGCATCTAATTATAGTTTGAACCCACACAACACAACAC
>BMAU01010998.1:0-15923 GCA_019973935.1 Trichonephila clavipes
AAATTTCCTCTAAAGCTGTAAAATGTGAAATTTCATCGCTCCCTGTTATTCTAGCATCATCCATAAAGACCTTGACTCCATCCATACCCTTTGGTGTGGTGTGGTAGTTAGGAGAGGGGGGTGCCAGCTCAGGTGTCGTCCACGTCACTTGACCATGGTTCAAAATTACGTGGTCCGTCGCCAAAAGCCCTCGTGTAGCTGAACAGTGCGACGTTAATATCCAATCAATCAATCAATCCATCCATACCCTGAAATAGTCCGTCAACATAGCGCTGCCAAATAGCAGGTGCCCCATTTAATCCATACATAAGTCTTTTACAAATATATAATCCCTTGTGGGTATTTATAGTCATTAATTTCTGACTGTCGGGATGGACTTTCATTTGCAAATATGCATGCTTAAAATCTAATTTTGTAAATTGTTTCCCCCCATTTAAACTACCAAAAATTTCATCCAATCTTGGTAAAGGATGCTGAGGAACAATTAAATTTGGATTCAGGGTTACTGAATAATCAGCACATAGTCTTATACTACCATCGGATTTAACAACAGGGACTACTGGGGTTGCCCATTCAGAGCTGTCGACTTTTTCTATGATACCCTCTTTTTCAAGTCTGTCAATTTCGTTTTCAACTCTACCTTTGAGAGCAAAAGGGTACTGTTCGAACCCTACAAAATATAGGTTTTACTCCATGTCTGAGTTTTAATTTAGCCTCATAATTGTTTATTTCTCCTAATTTATCATCGAAAATATCCTTATGCTCTCTTAGAAGGTTATTTAAATTTTGTTCAGTTTTTTGCTCTAAAAGCTTTAATAGCCGGCCAATCTAAATGAATTTTATAGAGCCATTCCCGACCCAGAATAGTATCTAAGTTTTCTTTCACAATGTATAAGTTCAAGTTTACTTTTTGATTTTTATATTGTACCCTTACAGTAACATATCCTAATGGTATAATTGAATCTCCTTTATATGTTTTAAAAACTATATTTGTAGGTTTAATTGGTTTATTTGAAATTTTCCTGAAATTTCAATACTCATTACACTAACCGCTCCCCCGTATCCAATTCCATAGAACAACTTTTGTTTTCCATTTTTAAATTTATCATAATTGAGGTCGTTTTGGTTCTTCCTCGTGTAATATATAATCCTGAATTTTTAATTCGTATAGTGGAATTCTATCTCTATCTTCAACTTCATTTAATAGAGTTACCTGTTTTTGTTTAACCGATTTCGCATTTGCCTTTTTAGATGCGAAGCATGCCTGTTTAATGTGCCCAATTTTCCCACAGAAATTACATTTACTTGAAATAAATCTACAATTTTCTTTTGCATGGTTGGTACCTGTGCATCGTGAACAATATAATTTTTCTTTCGGCTTTTTGTAAAATTGGATTTTTTATCCATGTGTTTTTAAAAGTTTGCATTGAATTTATTGCTCGGCCCATAATATCATTTGTCCCTCTAAAAGCTTTTTTTCCATAGCCAGTGCTATATTTAGCTTTCCAAATTTGTATACCATTTTAAAGATTTTTCTAACGCTCCCTGTTAATAGTTGTGAACCGGAGAGTGCATTCTCTAAAATGCCCTATATATATAAAAAAATATAGAACAATGACAAATACTAGGTTTAATTATTTATTACTTCTTTGTATTAATTCTAATCTCGCCAAAGACTTTAATTATTTAGGGGGCCCCTCAGATATTGTAAGCCCGGGTCCCCCAAAATTCACAGCCCGCCCTGTTAGCATTCGTATATTCTTTTACGTATTAACGTCACTGCAGTCAGATTGGCACCACGTGTGAATCGTTCTATTTCCGAACAAAATCTTACAGATCTTTTTCTTTTTCATATAAAACACGTAAAAATTTTTGCTGTCTTGATAACAAGGAGTGATTTGTAAAACACCAATTTGGCTGTGGTGACACTAATTGGTAAAAACCTAAAATTCCAACGTGTACCATTAACGTTCGGCTTTGCAAGAATTGCAAACCTGAGGTCCTTATAACTGTTATAAGTACCAAAATTTTTACAGAATTTTTGCAAAGTCGATTCTTTAAAAGTCAACATAAAGTTAGTGACCAAAATGGAAACAAAAATTTTTCAGATACAACTTAAAGCAGGGGTACTCAACCTTTTTTTTCTGCTGGGCCGCATACATATGACAGCTATTTCACGTGGGCCGCATACATATGTTAGTTATGTAACGCAGGCAACAACATGTGGATAAACGGGGGGAAGGAGAGAAATGCTTTAAGACTAAGATAACATTGGAAATTTAAAATGTGGAAAATATTGATCAAAATATTATATAACCCCTGTTTTGCTTTTTTAAATTATTTTTTTGATATATTTTTTTATTTTTGTCACTAACACTAAATATTAAAAGCATTTAAGAAACACTTCTTCACAAATTCTGTATCAATAAATGGTTTCATATCATGACCAATAATATTACAAATTTCATAGGATGTCTTTGTTTACCTGTGTGATGTTACCACTGACAAAACACTTTATTGCTGTTGCAAAGATTATTCAAGAAAGCCTTTTTATCCCCTCTTAAAGGAGATCTTCGAGGAAAAGTGTCATGGAATTACTCCCGTTTAATGGTATTTTTTTACATGTAGCATTTTCGTGATTAATTAAGCAATTACTGATTCATGTTTGTTTTTCACTACAAAATATTCAACTTCCCTATCGTCTTGAAACGATATATTTTCGTCAAATATTTTTCGCTTGCAAGATATGAAAGATAGTTAAAAATTGTCGCTACTCCGCACTGTTGTCTGTCATCACTAACTGTAACCATTACAAATAGAAATAGAATATCAATTTGCACCCGTACATCGACAGAAAAAATGGTACATTTGATTTCTTAACAAAGAAAATTTCCCATCAAAGTTTTAGTACATTTTTCTTAAATAAATTAATTTTTCAGAGCAATGGGCCATGACTGGGCCACTTAAAAAGGCTCGGAGGGCTGCAGGTTGAGTATCACTGGCTTAAAGAGAGAGTGCCCTCAGACCTTCTTGATGCTATGAAAAATCACGAATATCAGATGGTATGAAAGTATCTTTAAAAGTAGCCACAAGTACAGTAATTAAGTTAGGCCTTGCAAGAAGGGTACTTGTTCCATTATGCAATCAACATGTAGTATTATAAACCACAATAATATATCAGAAATAATCATGCACAAAAATAAAAGATACATAAATTTAATGAGCGTTAAAATAAAAAACCGATTCTATTATTATCTAAAATCACAGTTATTTTTAAAAACAAAATATACTGATTTAATATGAAACTGTATACATCCTGTGTGAACACACACATACAAAACATTGAGCAAACTTTAGCATCACCCATCTCATTGGCGGAGAAAAACATAACCAGTAATCAAGCATATATTGCATAGTGGCAAAAACTTATAATATTTTCATTTCTGAAAGTCAATTAGCATTAATGAATTAAACAAAATTTCATCACTTTTTTCGAAATTCCGGAAAAGGATAAAATGTGCTTAATTAAGAAAACACAATTCACTTCGGTCAACATCGCTAAATCAACTCTAAACAAAAGCGTGTTTACCAAACTAAAAAAAAAGTTAGAAAATGCGCATTTATAGGATAATTTTTTAGAAAAACAATTGTAATTCTGCCACAAAGAATTAAAAAACGACTAAATACAACCTTAAATGAATATATTTATAATAAAATATGCAACACAATCATTTAAAAAACAGTTTGAAACATTAATTTGCACAAACTTATAAAGGAGTGACATATACAGCTCTTCGTAGGAAAATTGCTTAAAAACTAAATTTAAAAAAAATTAAAAGCGAATTTCGAAAAACCCTTTTCACGGTGCATAGCATTATGACCTATAGTATTTATGTGCCAAGTTTTATACTTCTGGGTTACTTAGTTTGGCCGGAATAGGTGAAACACACACAAACTCTCTTTTATAAGTATACATGAACCACCCAGCATTGATTAAATTTGTTGAAAGTAGCATGCGTTTAAAAATTTTGCTTAATTTGTCAGTGAAGTAATTTTTCAAATGTGCACATCGAGATATTTTTTAAGTAAACTAAAAGTTTTACGAAGGATAGCAAATTTTAAGAGATAAATTTTTCAGTATGAGTTTCAGAATTCTATTTTATGCTTCATTATATCTTAAGATAACATACACAAAAACGACATTTAAATGTATTGCAAATAATTTATATTATAAACTTACTTATATAAAATAATGCTAACGGAGTAAAAGCAATTAAATTTTTCACAAATATTAATGAAATGTTTGTTTTATTAACGGATGTAATAAATGAACTTATAGAATTAAAGATACGTACTTATAATGAAACAAAAATAACTTTTTCACACGCATTTTTTTACTCAGCCAATTTGGTGATTTTTATTTGTTATAGTCAACCTGTTCTTCAAAGATGGAACGGAGTATAAGTCATTTCTCGAAAAAGTCGTTTGGCTCGAAAATTTGTTCTTGATGTCAATTCGCTTAAAATAAAGTTACCTTTGCATTCAAGTTTTAATTATTTTTTTGAGTGCTTAGTTTTTAAGTTACAATTTCCAAATTTCACTCATCCATAACAAACGGTGATTTCTTTTTTACTGCGTAATTGAATTCTTGTAAAAAGTATTTTTGTTTCAGCAATAATCTGTTATAAAATTTTTGTCGTTATAAGTTTTTTGATTTATGTATTTTTCTGGTAGGAAGAGGCATTGGTCTTACACCAAAGCGTATTTTATATTTTTCAATAACTGAATTAAATTAGTTTAATATACATTTTTGTTTTGCTTATATTTAATTGGATTATTCCACAAACCATTTCTTGGTTTAGATTCAATTCTGTGGCTCTTTTTTCAGTTTAAAAATATCTGATTTAGATTAAAGGCTGTGTCACGTTTATTATTCTTTTTTTCATTTTAAACCTTTATATGTATAAATTTGATACTTCCGTACTGTTTCCGGTTTTTGATTTAAAAATGTCTCATTTTTTTCCAGTTCAAGAATTTCTGATAACTTTAAAATTGCTTTCAAAAATTTCACATTTTTTATTTTAAAAATGATGACCTAATTAAATCCAAAACCAGAAACAATACACAAGAATCAACTGTAAACATTTAAAGTTGAAAATGGAAAAAGAATAAACGTTACGCGCTGCCTTAAACCGTAATAGAAATTACAAAATGAATACCATTGTGACTACACAAAAAATTAATAAGAAATTTTTAAGCTGAAAAAGAAATGACAAAATTAAATCAATAAGCAAAACAAAAATGTATATCAAACTAATTTGATTTAGTTATAGAAAAAATAAAAAGTAGGCATAGCTTGAAGAGCGATGCATCTTCCTACTGTAACACTGTTTAAAATAAAAGCTATTACAATTACTTAAAATCTTTAAATCAAAACATTTTTAAACTTAAAATGAAATTGATGTATCAGATTATAATGCTGGAAAATAGTTAGTAACCTAAAAGATGGTATCTAAAATTTTCAAGCGTAAAGAATTCCAAAGCAAATACACTGTGTTGCCAAACAAACAAACCTAAAATCCAATTGTAGAAAAAATCCCGGGAAAATCGCTTAAAAATTTAATTTAAAAAAACCAAAAGCGAATTTCGAACAAATTCTTCGTATTGCACATCATTATAGGACCTTGAATAATTATGTGCGAAGTTTTATTCTTCTGGGTTGCTTAGTTTGGGCGGTAGGGGTGAAACACATACACAAATCTTTTCCTTTATTAGTATAAACATCTCAACTACGAAAAAAAACGGCTAGCTGATCTATATCTCGAGTATTTGTCGTTTCATCAATTTCAATACAGTGGGTTAGAATATTGCATAATTATACTATGTCTCAAATTCTCCACTATTTCATCAACTCTCAGGGCCGATCCTAGAAGGTGTGCACCGCACGCGGGCGGTTGAAACAAGGGGGCGACCCCGAAGGCCGTCTATAATTCTTTCGATCAAGCAAAAAATTTTGTGAATTTCTCAAAATAAAATTTATAATAAGTTGAATAAATATGCTGAATTTTAAATAGTTATTGAAAAATCAAAATAAGTCCCTATTTCTCGATAGCATAACATAGTTCGAGAAAAATAAAAATGGATTTCAAATTCTTAGAACCTTTCTTCTCATCAGGGGTGTAGCCTGCCTTATCAGGAGCCCAGTATCAATGTTCCAGCCCCCCTAGCTACAGGGGCTCCGGAAGTGTGTAAGCAAAAATTCGTAAAATGTTATTAATGATTATATTAAGAGCTTCTTTCTACATTTATAAAATAGTATGTCACTGGCTTGAAACGATGTAAATTTTCAATGTGAATTCTGAATCTCAGGACCCTCTATAAAAAAGTTTAAAAGCTAGTAAAGTTACTCAAAATAATAGGAAAACAGGGAGTGGTATGTGGTCAGAAAGCAGGAAAAACTTATCATTCAAAGCGGTTCGACAAAAAGGTCGTTTGAAGTAAAATAAAGATAACACTTGGGATGGGGAAAAATTCAGAATGTTATTTGCTTGTAAATGAAAATACCCCTTCGTCTGTTGATTGATTGACAGTAACAAAACGTCGCACTATGAAGCTACATGAAGGCTTGGCAGCTAAAAAATTTTTCAGAAGTGGTCCAGTGAAAGAGAATCTCAGATTTTATTTATCCCGATTCTCTTTTATTTCTGTAACAACCAAAAGACCGAAAGTGCATTCAGTCAGCAAGGGATTTGCTTCACGTTCCGGGAAAGATCTGGTCCATAAGCGCCAGAAGTCTTCTGTCACCCTCCTTGTCTATAGTTAATTATTTTTTTAACGAGTATTCATGAGTTCTCAATACTGGTCCCGTGGGGGAAGGGCGAGGTGGCGTTAAGGAAGACACATCGGTTAAAAGTGATGAAAAGCAAGATCAAGATTTATGACATGCTCAAGAACGAATGAAAAGAATGGGGCAGAATGACCTTCAGAAAAAATACCCCTTTTCGAAGAAAACTGAGGAAATTTTGCGTCAATTTGACTTCTGAACTAATTTCTTTTAGACAAGACAAAAATCGCAACAACGAAAAAGGTTACTATATTTTCACTTTCAAAATTCTCTTTTAAATTTTTAAGATTTAATGCCCAGGTATTTTAATCATTGCGTAAGATAAACAAAAAAAAAAATATTTTGATTGCATTTGTGCTATAACTATGTTTTTATTTATTTTTAGTTTTACATATATAAATATAAATAATTGTCATCAGTTTCTTAGAATACTTTCATGTTGATTAACATATTTAAGTGTATGTTTTCGTAGCTTCGATGTCCCGTAATTTTCTTAAAACATTTTTAATTGACATTGCTATTTGAATGAAAGAATATTATTTGCATCTCGTATAAAAATAACTCCTTTAGTCACGTATGAAAAACGGTAGTAGTTCATTTAAAATACAAAACACTAATGAGCCTTTGAGTACATTCATTAATTATTTACCATGCTTAAAAGGATCCTAACAATAGCGTGAAATTGAAATAAAACAGTTATATTTATTTTGATGATTTTGTTTTATAATCGTAATATATTGTGATAATTTTGTTTAGTAATGAATGAAACAATCTATAACATCCAAATATTGAATTTAAATTGCTTCAGACTGTGTGAAAAGAATTTTCAGAGAAATAAAGTATGTTAAGTTTACTTGAAAGATACACGCACATTTTTTGTTCTTTTTATTGAGGTGACATGTGAAATAAACACATAATTTTTCTAAAATACTCTAAGCCTGCTAAGAGAACCATTATTTTGTAAGACTGAATTTGAAAAGCACAAATTTTTTTTGTATTTATTGCTATTTTAAGAGTGATTTGCACGATACCTTTTTGATTAAGATCTTTTGCGCAGAGAATTTGAAAGAATATTTAAAGCAAACTAATAATTAATTAGGTGTATATAATTAATTATAAAAATACTATTTCTTCTATAAAATATTGTATAGTATTCTGTATGCTTCTAATAAGTTAATCAAAATTCAGCTATAACAATCTATAGCAATATTTAAAATATTTAAAAAAAAAGGCAACAATAAGAAGGTCAGAACTATAGCAGAAA
Source organism: Trichonephila clavipes (assembly GCA_019973935.1). Classification (NCBI taxonomy): domain Eukaryota; kingdom Metazoa; phylum Arthropoda; class Arachnida; order Araneae; family Nephilidae; genus Trichonephila; species Trichonephila clavipes. The sequence goes on from BMAU01010998.1 coordinate 8,109, forward strand.
TTTCTTATAAGAAGCATTTAATGAAAGGTTTATTTTCACAGAACAATAAATGTTGAAAAAAATATAGGTAATATTTTTTAGTTGCTCTTAGTACTATAAAACTATTTAATTAAAGTGTGATAGCAAAATGCTTTACAGAAACAAAAATATGATAAACACAATTTATAAAGTAGATAAGTGATTTCCAGCAAAACAGAAATGTGAAAAATTATTCAATAAGAAGCAAGGTTGTATAATCTTGAGTATTTTAATGTAATTAAGATACATAAATTTAGTTGAAAAATTTTAGATTTCTTTTGTGGTATTGTGGCCATTGTCAAAACGTTTTGAGTTATCTTAGAAATTTCAAATTATTCTAGAAATATTTTAGTGTTCTGTTTAGTCTCAAAGCATTGATATTTGAAAAAACAAACAAACAAGTATATAATAATATAAATATTTTATTAACTTATATTTAGAAACTTTAATAGGAAACTCTACAAATTTTCAGAGTATTGTGATTGTGTTCCTACTTTTTTCAAAAAAAAAATCTTAGAATTTTTGAAAGCTTACTTTTGGTCGAGAAATTTTAATAATTTTGAATAAGTCATCTGGAAGCCAAGCTACGTTTTGTTTAAGAAATGAAACTAATGTTTAAGCAAACAATTAATTAAACAAAATATGTTTGTATTAAGTCAGAAATTTTATAATTCAGTCAGAAAATTTGAAAAAAAGATGAAACGTAATTTTTGGAGAGTTTGGAAAAAAAATTAAAAGCTTAACCCTCCAACCGGACAGCACGGATTTTTCTGCCCTTCTAGAGAGGCTTCGAAAACGGACCACACGGAATTTTTCGTAAGGCCGGGGACTCACCAAAAATGAACCAAACTGATTTTTTCCTCCTCAAGTAATGTGTTCAAAAACGGTAAAGTCGTTTTTTGCCGAATTTTTTTCCCTCCTTTAAAGATTTAGTATTGTTGTAACTCCTGTTTAGCGGCGTTGTAGTCGCTTGCTTCTAGTGTAAATAGCGTTCCTGTTTTGTAAATAAAAACGTTTTGTCCCTCCATCCGACTGGGGTGTTTTTGTGCGTCGCTTCTCCTTCTGACAGGTAAGAGCAATTTATTCATTTTAATGCACGAATCCGAATTGAATTTTGAATTACGAATTTGAATAATTATTTAGAACTTTGAATTTGAACATTATTTTGGTGCCTGAAACTCGGGACCGGCCTTTAGATAAATTATTGCGAACTGTTAGTGTAGTTGAAATCTTGCGAACACTATTTGAAGTTGAAAATTTAATTTATACGAAATGGATATCGAAGTTCTAAAAAAAATTCGAACACCTGTCAGAAGGGCGGCAACAGAATTATCGAACTCAATTAAAATTGAAATTGAGAAGGAAAATGCATCAAGCGATTTAATAGAACTTTTAGCAAAATTTATTGATAAAGAAAAACAACTTGAGAATGTTGACAAAGATATCACGATTCTTACTAATATGGATGACCTAGAAAAGGAAATAGAAAAACAACAAGAATACCGTGATTCAATAATAACTTGTAAAGTGCGTGTTAATAAAATATTAAACAAAAGAGAAACTGAGTCGAGAAACACACCTATTACAAGTTCTAGAAGCGAACAACAATTTTCAAGTTTAAAACTCCCTCAACTGCAAATCCCACAATTTGACGGAAATATTTTAAAATTTAGTGATTTCTCTTTGCCCAGTTCGAAGCAGCAATACACAATAACTCAAATTTAAGTGACGTTGAGAAATTTAATTATTTAAAATCTTACTTAATTGATGAAGCTGAAATAGCAATTAGAGGTTTAACTTTAAGTGCAAATAACTATACAATCGCATTAAACATAATTAAAGAGCGATTTGGCAGAAAAAAATTAATTATTGATTCGCATATGTCTAAATTATTACATTTAAATCCTGTGCGAAAATCAAATGACATTTTGAGCTTGCGAAAACTGTATTCTGAATGTGAAATCCATATTCGAGGATTACAAAACTGTAGGGTAAATCCGGACACTTATAGTTCCCTATTGTGTATCCAATAATTTTAAAATCTATTCCGCGGGATTTATCATTAGAGTTCACCCGAAAATCATACGGTCAAACGGTGAATATGATTTCTGATTTATTAGACTTCTTAAAAATAGAAATTCAATGTCGTGAGAAAAATGAGCATTTAACTAAAGAATTTAATTCTTATGATTCCAATCCCCGAAAAGAAACTAGAAATTATTATAACGAAAAACAGAATTATAAACACAGTAAATTTAATAAATATAACGTAGATTCAGCGTATGGAAAAATAAAAATACTTATGTCCCGACGATCTCCGCGTTTGTTGTCAATGTAAATAAGTGTGTATTTTGTTTGGGAAATGATAATAAAAATGATCATAGTTCCGATTCTTGTCCGAAATCAATCGAGGAAAGGAAATTATCTCTTAGGAAAAACGGCATTTGTTATCTATGTCTCACGCGAGGCCATATATTTCGGGCTTGTAAAAAGGCTAGGGTTTGCGTTAATTGTAAGGGTCGTCACTCCGAACTGATATGCGATACTTCTTTCATCCCCACAAACAACCCTGTTGACCAAAAGACCGCCTCGGAGAACGCAGGTGTTCGGGGTTCCTCACTGCAATGTGACACCCCCCTGAAAAGTATTTCAAGCTGTAATGTGAATACAACTCCTAACGAAATTCTTCTCGAAACGTGTAGGGCTTTATTGGTAAACGAATCGGAGAAAAGGGAAATAAATCTCTTGTTAGATAATGCTTCGCAGAGATGTTTTTAAAAAAAACAGTAGCCTCTGAAATGAAGCTTCCTGTGAAACGCGAAGAAAATTTATTGGTTTACACATTCGGTTCGAGAACACCCATTCAAAAAAAATACGAAGTTGTGAAAATTACCCTCTGTAACCTTAACGATTCTGTAAATACAATCACTATTGAAGCTCTTTTAACGGATATCATTTCCGGAACTCCTTTCAAAGTATCGGCGAATAAATTAAAGAAATCGCTTAGTTGTAAAAATGTTCACTTTTCTGACTTAAACGAATCGAATGGAGATGAGATTTCATTGTTAATAGGGGCGCAATATTTTTGGCAGATTCATTCCGGTAAAAAGGAGAAATTAACAAAAACTTTGTTCGGGACCATTTTCGGGACAATAATCCAGGGTAGAATATCGCCTATGGATGTACATTATAAAGAAAACGTTTCTGTATTTAAAATAGAATGTTGTTCCCAATTAAATGAAAATTTAACCCAATTTTGGAAATTAGAATCGATGGGAATTAGTGATACAGAAAAGAATATGTTAGATAGCGATAACGACTATATTTCGAGTTTTGAGAATAATTTAAAATTTAATAACGGAATGTATGAGATTAAATTATTTTGGGAAGATAAACCAAGCAATTTGGAAAATAATTGGGCAATAGCGAAGCGCAGATTCGGTAATTTAAGTATAAAAATGCAAGACAATAATTGGCTTTATAATGAATACAAAAATATTGTTAAAGATCAAATTAAAGAAAATATTGTTGAGGAATGTTCATCACATTTCGAAACTAATTCTTATTATATGCCTCATTCGGCTGTGGTTCGAAAAAAGACAAAGAAACGTCAAAAGTTCGAATGGTTTTTGATGCGTCCTCGAAAGGTAGAGACTGTAAATCTTTGAAGGAGTGCCTTTATGCGGGTCCACCTTTGAATCCCCGAATAATAGATGTAATCTTTCGATTTCACGAATATGAACATGCGTTTTGTAGTGATATTCAAGGGGCATTTTTAACGATTGGAATAGCTGAGGAAGATCGCGACTATTTAAGATTTTTTTTGGTTTCCGAATGATGGAGATGCCAAATCGTACAAAATAATGAGAATGAATCGTGTACCGTTTGGGGTGACCTTGAGTCCTTTTATACTTGCTGCGATGATTAAATTCCATATACGAAAATATAAGGAAGATTATAGAGAAACTTATGAACTATTGAATACTTCTTTATATGTTGACGATCTGTTCGCCGGTTCATCCGAATCCGTTTATAAGGCTTTCGATCTCTCAAAAGACTCGATTGAAATTCTTAAAGATGCTAACATGAATTTAAGAAAATTTAAAACTAATTCGAAGGAATTAAGAAAATTATGGAACGAAAACGGTATAGGTGATGTTTGTGAATCGGGTGAGCGTTCTTTAAAGGTTTTAGGAATTATTTGGAATTTAAATAATGATACATTTAAATTAGATGCACAACCATTGCTTGAGTTAATTAAAAATTTAAAGAATTCGAAACGCTGTGTTCTAAAAACAGCAGCAAAAATCTTTGATCCGATAGGTTTTATTTCCCCATTTGTGTTAATAATAAAATGCTTAATGCAAGAAATTTGGGAATAAGGTCTCGGCTGGGATAAGCAATTGCCCACCGAGTTAAAGAATAAATGGGAGACTTGGTGCTCTCAAGTTAGTCTTCTAAACGACTTATATAACATTGGAAAGAAAATATTTTCCATATCCTTTAGACAAGGGAAAGGATTTGCAATTGCACATATTTCGTGATGCAAGTCCCAGAGCATTTGGAGCAGTGGCGTATTTTCGTTATGTCACTGCAAATGACGATATTTACACGAGTTTTATAACCGCTAAAAGCAGAGTTTCTCCTCTCAAAAAGTTAACCCTCCCACGATTGGAACTTTTGGGAGCAGTTTTAGCCTCGAGAATTTTGAAATATTTAACATCAAAATTTAAATTCCCTATTTTGAAATATTTCCTCTGGAGTGATTCTTCTATTGCTCTCCATTGGATTAAAGGAAAAGCTTCAAATTATAAACAGTTTGTTTCGAATAGGGTAATAGAAATCCAATCAAATTCCGATCCGTCTGATTGGCATCATTGCAGTGGGAGAGAAAATCCAGCAGATTATGTTTCTCGTGGAGCGAATCTCGAGACGATTATTAACAGCCAATTTTGGATGCATGGTCCTCAGTGGCTTCGCACGACGGAAAACAACTGGCCGAAAAGCTTGAATTGTGACTTTTCTTCAACCGACCCATGTGAATCCGAAGAACAAGTGTTTACGTTCGCATGTGAATTAAACACAGCCTCAATAATTAATTTAAGCAAATTTAGCAGCCTGCAGAAATTATTGCGAGTTACTAGTTGGGTGCTTCGTTTTGTGCATAACATTCGCAATAGATTCAATAAACGATCTGACGACTTAAGTACAGAAGAAATCGATGGTGCCGAAAAATTTTGGATTCAATTAGTACAGAGAGATGCTTTCGCCGAAGAAGTTAATTGTTTACGTGCACGCAAACTACTACTCAAAACTTCAGTAATTTTAGAGTTTCATCCTTTCCTTGATTCAGATGAACTGATACGTGTCGGTGGAAGACTGCAAAAATCTAAATTTTCTTATTTACAAAAACACCCTATCATTTTACCGGCCAAGCATTACTTCGTAAATTTAATGGTGCGAGACTCTCACGAAAAGGTTTTTCACGGTGGTGTTAGTGAAACTCTACTAGAAATTAGAGAGCGATTCTGGCTCATTAAAGGGAGACAGACTGAGAAAAACATCTTAAAGAAATGTTTGATATGCAAAAGATTTAGTTCGACTTCAGATGTTCAAGTCACCGCTCCGTTACCAGCTCTTCGTGTAGAGCAGTCAGCTCCATTTTCGGTAGTTGGAATAGATTTTGGAGGCCCCCTCTACACAAAAGACGAGAATAAACATTACATTGTTTTATTTACGTGTGCTGTTACGAGAGCTCTTCACTTAGAGCTAGTGAACAACCTTACAACTGAAACATTTCTATTAGCACTTCGACGTTTTATTAGTCGTCGTGGTCTGTGTTCGAAAATCTTGACTGACAACGCAAAAACTTTTAAGAAATCCGAACTTGAACTGAAAAACTTGTGGAAGATTATCAGCGATCCTACAGTGAAAGCGTTCTACGCTTCTCATAATATCTACTGGCAGTTTATTATGGAACGAGCACCCTGGTGGGGCGGCTTTTACGAAAGACTTATTCGAACAGTAAAGCTTGCTTTACGGAAGACTGTGGGAAGAGCAACTTTATTTCGCGATGAGTTGGAGACTCTTTTAATTGAAATTGAAGGAGTGCTCAACTCTCGCCCTCTTACATATATTTTTAGTGAATTTAATGAACCTGAACCTCTTACTCCATCTCATATGATTTTAGGACGTAGAGTGAATAGTCTACCACCTGCCAGGCTTAATTTTGATTCTAACTTATCCAACAGGAAAGTTCTGATTAAAAGGTTTAATTATCGCGAAAGATTACTTAATATGTTTTGGACAAAATGGTCAAAAGAATATATTTGCATGCTTAAATCTGCTCATTGTGTTAAACCTACAGGCGAAATTAAAGAGTTTAAAATTGATGATGTTGTACTAATTAATGATGAAAAATTTCCTAGACATTTTTGGAAACTAGGTAAAGTGGTTGATGTATTTCCTGGCAGGGATGGTAAAATACGTTCTTGTAAGATAAAAACACAAAATTCAATTATTAAAAGACCTGTACAATTGTTACATAACCTTGAACTTAATGAATGATTTCTTAGTTAAGTGATAGTTTTGAATTTGTATCTGGTGAATTTGTATGTGAATTACTTGTAATGTGTATTTAATATTTTTCTGTGTATTTTGAAATAGTAGCAGATTATGAATGAACCCCTGGTCATTCGGAGGGAGTATGTTGTAACTCCTGTTTAGCGGCGTTGTAGTCGCTTGCTTCTAGTGTAAATAGCGTTCCTGTTTTGTAAATAAAAACGTTTTGTCCCTCCATCCGACTGGGGTGTTTTTGTGCGTCGCTTCTCCTTCGGACAGGTAAGAGCAATTTATTCATTTTAATGCACGAATCCGAATTGAATTTTGAATTACGAATTTGAATAATTATTTAGAACTTTGAATTTGAACAAGTATCTTGAAAGATAATTAGAGACGGTCGGGGAGACACAATGGACATTGAGGGGAAGTTTTATGGCTCACGGGGAGACCGGTTCCTGTACAATCGTAAAAAACTGGGAAGAATTTCTTTAAACCCTAAAGTGTACGGAAATAATTGCAAGTCAACGAGTTCAGAATTCTCATTTTTTTCTTTACCTTAAAATTCTCAAATGGAATTAAGTTTTTATAATGTATGTCTAAGTTTTTAAAAATATCTGTAGTATTTAAATTCAAATAATATATTAAAACATTGAGGATAATTTACTGTTTCATTTTTCTTATTTCAATCAATACTTTCAGGGATTTTTTTTAAAAATGATTATTTTGTTATGTGTCAAAAAAATAAAAAAAGGTTCAAAATTTAAAATCTTTTAAAATTTCGGACACTTCTAAACATGAATAATTTTTAAGCTTCTGTATTACATTATTTGCAAAAAATTTTTATGCATTGTTAAAAAACCCTATTTAAATCTTTTAGCTTTTCATAATTGTAAAGCCAGGTATTCAGGGCATCTTACATAGAATCCCTTGTTTTGTATTGTTCAGAAAACAAATTATATTTAAATTTTGAATGTATGAACATTAATTTCATTCAAAGAGAACTTTAACTACAAGTTTATATTTTGAACTTGAATCTTCAAATAAAGAGTATTTAAAAGCATCTGGACAAATTTACAATTAACATTTGCGCATATAAATAAATATAAAGATCCTTTTTAAATTCAAGTTAAAAAAAAATATATATTTATGCATAATCCCTCATCATTCATGTTCCATTAGTGGTTGACTGAAGAAAAGGTTATTAAAATTTGGACATTTTTACAATCTTAACCATGC